>JAJOOS010016563.1:0-53545 GCA_029582725.1 Solanum chiquidenum
ATATATATATATATATATATATATATATATATATATATATATATTTATATTAATAAAGAGAGTTAAAAAATTTATCGACATTAATTATTTGTTATTAAATCCAATGTTATTATATACTTTATTAGAAAAATGCCAATTGCTTATTAAAATATATATTTAACGACAATTAAATTAAATTATTATGATTAACTAGTTGCTGCTAAAGATTATTTAAACTTCAAGTTTTCAATTTCAATTTTACTTTAAAGGTAGAATTTCAACTTTAAATTTATTGATTTTGATTTTTTTAAAAATATTAGGTCTTAATTATGTACATTAAAGTTTTTTCTTTTCAAAATATGATGTAATTATCTTTTTGACTCCTAAAGTTAGCCGTGTCGAATTTAACTAACTAAAGAGGAGAATAGAAGTCAGTCATTGAATATTATTAATTGTGGTACATATATTGACAATTTGACATACAATATATTTGATGCGCCGCATACTCTGAAATGGAGCAAAAAAGAACATATTATAGTCAACAATGTGTGATATTTTATTTACGGTCATAATTCACTTATGTTGTTTTTGTTGTTGGTGTGGTTGTTTAATTAAGATTTTCTTTGTTTTTATTTAGTTGTTATTATTTTAAATTGAGAAAAAAATTAGAAATAGGAATGAGTGCTTTATAGCTAGAGTTTGGTTAATTAGATTTTTATAGCTATATTTTATTTGTTATGAAACTTCTGATTTATATAAATCGCGAAATACCTTAAATTTGTATACAATTTTAAAAAAAAACAAATTAACTAAAAAGATGCTAATTCGTCTGTGTCTATGAAATTTTTTAGGTAAGTTTACCATTATACACTGATTTAGTGTTATCTTGATGTCAAGTATTCAGTAAATGAACATGAATTAATTTATTTTTTGATTAATTAAGTTGATCAATGAACATGAACTATTCATTTTAATTTTCCTATATTGGTCAAATTCATATTTTCAAGGCTAATAATTTTTAAGAGAAAAATTTAAAATAATGCCATTTATGTATTTTTAGTAAGAACAACATGTAAATAGGAACATAGAAAGAATGAGTCTGATATTTATTTTGAGATCAAATTAATTTAAATTTGCTTTGAAAAATCCTATATTAAAGGTACAATACTTGTTATTTAAAAAAACATCCTAACTCTCGAATTTAAAATACACAACTTTTTAATGATCAAGATCATGATAAATCTATTGCATTCTAGAAAGAAAATACTATTCTCGAACAAGCTATTCAAGGCGCACTTTGTGAAATTCACAATTCTAAAAATTTAATCACTTCAAAATCAACTTTAAATTTATGAACAAAACTTTAAATATTTGGATTTGGAATCAGATCTGGCTTACAAACGCAACAAAGCTTAATTTCAAACATGTATATCTAATTTGAGTTTAAGTTAATTAATTTGAGAAAAATAAATGATATTTAAATCCTTTCTTAATTGACGCAATTAAGTAATTTTTATTTTGGTGTTGATACGTTTTTTTTTTTGGAACCCCAGGATAACCCGCAACCGCTACAACCTCTGCCACAACCTCTACCCTTCGGATGAGCACTCTGTGGTGAACACTTTGTGCGCACTGGATAAACCCCCACTGTGTAGTAGCTTGCAAACCACACATGGGATGTAAACCGCATTAGGCAAGCCCTATGCGACATACTCGACTCAGAAGACATTGAGGAGGGATCGATCTCGGGTCATCCGTGTGGATAACCACCCTCCAAACCAACTGAGTCATCTCAAAGGACTGGTGTTCATATGTTAAAACCTTGAAAATCGTCCATTATAAATTAGTGGGACTAATGCCTAGGTACTAACTAGGACGTCAAACAAGTAAATACAAAATAAACCACTAAAATTATTTTCTCCTTCAATAATTAAAAAAAAAAAAAAACTTGTGAAATCTAGCATTAAAAAAATTTCATTTCTAGCGATAAAACATTTTTCATATGCTTCATTACGAAGAATTCAAATTCAATAATTTCGATTAAAAATAAAAAAATATTTGTATTACAATTTTCAACTATAATATGGAACCGCCAAAGAGACATCTTTAAGTAGCTTTTTTCTCTCTTGTAGCTTTAGGACCAGTTGGGTTGTTTTCATCATCTGTCTGAAGACTCTTCTTTCTCATTTTTGCCTTTACTTTTTCGTCTCCGCTTTTTCTGCCCTTTGTTCAAATGGATACTTCTTCTCAGTGGCCACAGGTAAAAATCAAACTTTACCATTTTCTAATTCTACTCTATCATCATATACTCTTTAATTTCAATCTAGGGTTTACAGTTTTTCTAGCCTAATTTAATTTACTATATAGTTGTCATGCATACTTTTGATGTTGATCTTCCACATATCAGCTTTTTCTTTTTCTCTCCATCTTCCAATAAAGTTGCCTCAAAAGCCAATTTCATTTGTTTTTTACTTACTTTTACATATATCTATGATGTTTTCCTGTCATATATGCAGGGTATAGGAATAGTGAAAGGTGTTGATGAAACCTCATCAAAGTTGGATCAAAGGAAACCGAGGCCACAGAAGGAACAAGCGGTAAATTGTCCAAGATGCAATTCAACAAACACAAAATTCTGTTATTACAACAATTATAGTCTCACTCAACCCAGATATTTCTGCAAGACGTGTAGAAGGTACTGGACTGAAGGGGGCTCTTTAAGGAATGTTCCAGTAGGAGGCGGTTCCAGAAAAAACAAAAGATCTAACAATAACAATATCAATAATAATTCATCATCGTCTTCAACCACATCATCATCCAAAAAATTATTTACAGATCTGGTAAACCCTAACGACCTCAATTTAACTTATAATCCAATACCCAGTACTACTACTCCGGGTAATTTCAGTAGCTTTTCTGATTTCATGGCGTTACCCTTGATCCACCCATCAGCTAATTCAGCTTCTACATTCATGCCGAATAATAATTTGTACACGTCATCAACTAATGGGCTTTCGAATTTACATGATTTGAAGCATAGTAATGGTATTAATTTTTCTTTGGATGGATTTGAAAATGGGTATGGAAGTTTACAAGGAAGTAGTGATCATCAAGAGGCAAAATTGTTTTTCCCTATGGATGATTTGAAGATTAATGTTTCAACTGTTGATGATCAGTTTGAAGAAAATAGAGGGCAAGCAGCAGATCAATCTAATGGGTTTTGGAATGGAATGTTGGGTGGAGGAGGCACATCCTGGTAATTATTTTTTTTTGGAAATTATAAGAGGTGGTGTGATTTTTTTTTTCAAAAGTAATTTTCACTGGGTGACATATTTAGTTGGTTTAATTTCCTGTATTATCAGAGCTTCTACAAGTATTTACTACTACTACTAACAGATAGGATATATATATATATATATATGTATGTGTTTTTTCTTTAACTTTCCATTTGTTTGTGCTATGAAAACTTTATTTCTCTTTCATTTGCATATAACTTTGATTTGTGTGTTGTGTATGTAAAAGCTGGATCTTTCTTTTTAGTTTCTTGAGTGCGTACAGTTACCATTGTCTTAATTCTATAAGATTAAAAAAAATTAGACCTCCAATATGTTTTTTACTTCTATGGGGTGACGATGAGATTTGAACTTAGAATGTATTGTTAGCTCTAGTATTACGCTGAATTGCGGAGGTAAAAGTTTAAGATTTTGAAATTTATGAGTTATTGCGATAAATTCAAGCTAATGTACTGTGAAAATTGAAAGTAGTTAAATAATTATAGATGCTTAGTAAATTTTCGAAATATAAATATATGTTGCAAAAAGAATATTGAGTTTACGAGATTATGTGATTTTCATTATAGACCTGCCCTTATGCAAAAGTATTATGTGATTATCTCTTTAAAATGTTTGTGCTTAGAAGCGATAGATAAAGATATTGCATGAGATTAACTATCTTACTTTGTATATGAAATAGTTAATTCCATCATTTTAGTGCTATCTCATGAGATTGTTATTACGAAAGAAAATAATCTTGTATTTTATGATCGTAGAATCTTATCCTTCGTGTCAAACGATTATGTAATGTTGTCAAAAACTTATCATCCAACCACTCTTCCACGGTCCAGCATGCTTTACTTTTGAGTTTGTGGACAGGTCATATTACTAAGGATTGTCACTTCTTTCCAACACTACAATCTTTACTTTAATTTGCATCTCACATTATTCCAATCACCTTTTGTTCATGTTTCATTAAAAGTAGGATATTCTACTTCTAAGGATAGCAACCACCTATTAGCTAGGTAACACATGAGAACATACTTTTATCACATGCAAACACACTTTTTAGATAAGTTTACTTTAAAAGAAAAATGAACTAGTTTGGCATATATAATTTTTTTTGCAATCCATTAATGGAAGCATTAAGTAGATAAAATGATGGCATATGTTTCTATGAATGATGTGTTTGAGCTGTATACCTTTACTTTTTGTGTCACTATATTTATTATATCAAAACACCATGCACCTAGATAAAATAATGTTGTAGTAATAAAATAAAACAAAGGGGTTGAGTGCATTGCATAATTTTTGTATGGGACCTACTCAAAACATTCTCCTTGGTAACAATGTCGGAAAATAAATTACTAATTGTAGTCAATTATGTTCCAAAAAAAAAGCCTTCCTTTCTGGATTATAGTGGGGTGTTTTTTTTGTTTTTCGTTCGATATTCGGTACCCAATTGGAGCTTCGATTAAATTTAGATTATACACTTTTAATACTCAGGCTCAATCCGAGATCTTTGGTTAAGGGTGAAACACTCCCACCAATGCACCACGATTAGCAGGGTGTTATTGGATATGCACATTTCTTTATTATATTTATTTGTAATGTTTGGTGTGGTGCACCTGCTGACATCTACTCCGTAATTTTCTCGAATGTTCGTTTCTCTCAAATTTGTTTTGGAAAGAACAATCTATGGAGTAATTAGTCTATTTAGAAGTTGGAACAAAATAGTAACATCTAAGTTTATGGGCTAAACTGGGATATTCAAAATTAAATTTAAACTTGTTAGGTTGAAAATGTATAAAATTTAAACTTGAAATATTCCACCTTATCTCATTAACTTGATGACTATAATTAATATCATAGAATTTTTTAATATCTCAATTAATTGACTATATATACTTTTATATTATTGATAAAGGTTCGATTCTCCTTCCCATATTACTAATTTCTTTCCTATGGTTTTCAAAAAATAATGTTACTATTATTTTATATTTGATAAGTCTATATTTTGAAATTTATCACAACTTATTTAAATTTACGAGATTCAAAAATATTTTTCACCTTCTTAAACTTGGTGTCACTTAAAACTAGAACATAGTACATAAGTGGTGCTTAATTAATATACTTGTGATTGTAATTCTTTGCATGTGACTACTTTTTTCCTGTACTAATTACATATAGAAAAAGAGAGCATAGAGTACTATACATTATATGACACTCGTAAATATTAACCATTTTTGTTGTGTTACGACAAGAGTGTCGTTTTCTTCAAATATAACGTTAGATATCTTTGTCAGTCAGTTATATACTTACGTGCAAGAAATCAATGCTTTTGGCGTCTTGCTCAGAAATTAATCTACACGAAATCAAATCAAAAGCACATTCTACTAAACTACTAGAAAATACAAAATTAGCTAATAGAATTTTTCCGTAATTCTCAGCTAAATAATTCATAGTTAAATTGTTTCTAGCTAGCTTGATTAAATTTTCTTATGATCTTGCGTTACTTGATTGATAAATGCGATTAGCATGAGATTTTTGTTGTTTAGCTATAAAATTTTGTCCGTTATTAATTTCGTTTTTTATGATAGTGTTGAAGATAGGTTACGTACGTTTAGTCCAATCATTTTTGCTAGCTTGGTACGTAGCTTCAGATATTTATCACAATGAATAAAGATATACCTTATAAAGTACTCTGTTTTTTTGCGTTTCATTTGTTAGTAGAATAATTGTCAATTTTTTGTTTTTGTATAAATATATAAATACACAAAAGATTAAGGAACAGAAAGTTGTTTTATATTGGAGTAGGTAAATATGCATGTCCAAAGTGGTAACAGAAGAAACAACGTGTGAACGAAAATTTACGACCGGCAATTTTGTCGGTTAGCTGAAGTATTGTCGAATCACATGAAAGAAGAGTAGTTATATATCTAGCACCTTAATAAGGTTAAAAATGAGTAGCTCGATTGGATGAAAACATCTCGTGTTTATATAGAGAGTTGAGATAAAAATGAGTAGCTCGATTAGATGAAAAACATCTCGTGTTTATGTAGAGTTCAGAAAAGAGTGTAGTAATTCATTTTACAAATTCGTAATTTGTAAATTATGGAGAGATAATTTTTATTGTTGAAACAAGACTCTCTTTATCTAATAATTTTTGTTAGATTACATAGGGTATCAAGCTGCTAAGTCATATTATGAGAGTATTGAAAATTGAGAGTGACGGAGGAGAGGTGTGTTTATTATTGAGAACCAATTTGAATTCATGTCAAGACATGTGAATACAAAAGCCATAAAACAGTATGAGAAAAGAAAAATAAACTTACTTATATGATATTTATTGACCTACAAAAAGCATTTAATAAAGTCATAATGAGAGTTCTATGAATATGTTTCATACTAGGGAGCTTTCATTCTACCACAAATAGATAGCTCTTCCCTATATAACCTTTTTCGAGTCAGGTGTGAATAAAAGGTGATAAAGTAACTCTATTATCATTATACAATGTAGGGAGAATATCATCGCAAAAACTAGTTATTAAAGTGATAAAATCAAAGCTATATAAACTTCATATAAGCCTTTTGATTTACTGATGTAGAACTCAAGTTGCCGACCTAACAATATGATCATAATATTTTATATGAAAAAGTTTCAAACCATAATATGTTTTTTTTTTCTTTCGTTTAGCTGAGGGTAATTTTATCTTTGAATAGAAAAATGTCATTTCCAAATACTCACAAACTTCGTCATTTTCTCAGTCACATGTCCATTTTATTCAACAAGCTAAAAAGAAAGATTTTCTCACCTAACTATCATTTGTTTGCGTTACTTAAGTCGGTGGTAATATCAAAAATAATTTCTCTATATTCAAATAGGAATAAGGCAATTTAAAAAAAATAAAATATTTGTAAAGTTTTAGTGAGTATATTAATTATTTTTATTAATATTATTACTCTCTCCATTCAGTAATAGTTGTCCATTATACTATTTTGAGATGTGTCCAACAATATTTATCCATTTTATGAAATGAATGTATAATTTTACACTTAATTCATAATTTACCCTTATCATTAATTATAGTCATTTCTCTATTATATTTTTTACGATATTGTATCTATTATATCAAAGAATAATATAATAAAATTATCCTATTATTTATAGGTTCTTAAGAAATGTGTAAAATTAATAATTGACAAATATTATTGGACAAAGGAATATGCACAAATACCCAATTTTGGTTCCATTATTGGTATGCCCTAAATTTAGGCAATATGTAATTTTTAACATGTGTACCCACGTCATACTACTTTAGACATGTGTAATCAAAAGTTCATTAAATTCCTCGTATTTATCTTACTTTTTTTTTTATTAAAAAGAATGCCCTTTTTTTTTAACTATTTAAATTTAGTTTTTCACATGATTTGTCTAATATCACAAAACTAAAGGATGTTTTGTTATATGATTCATATGTCTTTAGTTTAAAAAATAGCAAGATTTTATTTTTTTAAACTTGGTATATCATAATTAAACAAATTAAAATAAAGAGAGTATCTTTGATTAAAATAAAATAAAGTAAATGTGAAGTTGGAATATCCCCGCTTCACATTATGCTCGAAATGGTCTCCCTGTTTGAACCCATTGCTCAGCCACTCCCATTACAGCCACCCAATGATTCCTTTACTTTCAGAGCTTCTAAGCTTTCCGTTAAGAAATCAAATCTACCCCGGCGACGGGATTTTCCTCCGCCCATCTCGACGGAGCAGGCTAATTTCTCTCCATTGGACGACTTTGTAAGTTCAAGCAGCTTTGCTTCAGTTCTTGATTCCTGCAAATGCCCCAACCTGGGTAAACAAGTCCACGCACAAGCACTCAAAAATGGGTTTCATGGACACGAGTTTGTTGAAACTAAGCTGCTTCAGATGTATGGGAAATGTGGTTGTTTTGATGATGCAGTCCAGTTGTTTGATAAAATGCGTGAAAGAAACTTGTATTCGTGGAACGCTATTATTAATGTTTATTTAAGTAATGGGCTTTTCGAGGAAGCTTTTGAGTGTTTTAGGCAGGTGCGATTTGAGAAGTTTGAATTGGAGTTTTTCTTGTTCCCGGTGGTGTTGAAGATTTGTTGTGGTTATGGTGGCGTTGAATTGGGCAAGCAATTACATGGTACAGTGATAAAGTATGGATTTGCATCCAATGTTTATGTGGGCAATGCTTTGATTGATATGTATGGGAAATGTGGGAGTTTGGATAATGCAAAAGAGGTTTTGAACAAAATGTCGAAGAGGGATTGTGTTTCTTGGAATTCAGTTATTACTGCTTTTGCTGCCAATGGAATGTTAACTGAAGCTCTTGAAGTTTTTAATAAGATGTCTGCTGAGGACCATTTTACTCCAAATTTTATTTCTTGGAGTGCTTTGGTTGGTGGATTTTCACAGAATGGATATGACGAAGAGGCCATTGAATATCTCTACAGAATGCAAGTTGCTGGATTCCAGCCAAATGCCCAAACTTTGGCTAGTGTACTTCCTGCTTGTGGTAGATTACAAATGCTACATTTGGGAAAAGAAATTCATGGATATCTCACCAGACATGAATTGATGTCTAACTCTTTCGTTGTCAATGGCTTAATTGATGTTTATAGGAGGTGTGGGGATATGGAGAATGCCCTCCTAATATTTTCAATGTATTCGATGAAAAATGATGTGTCTTACAACACTATGTTAGTGGGATACTTTGAGAATGGAGAGATTTCAAAGGCTCAAGAGCTGTTTTATCAAATGGAACATGAAGGGAAGTGTGAGGATATAATTTCATGGAATTCAGTGATTTCAGGTTATGTAAACAACTTTAAGTTCAATGAAGCTTTGAATATGTTTCACCAGGTAATGCAGAAGGAAGAAATTGAAGCAGATTCATTCACACTTGGCAGCGCCCTTGCTGCTTGTGCTGATATGGGGTTGTTACGACGTGGGAAGGAGATACATTCCTACGCAATTGGTAGGGGTCTGCAAACAGATCCTTTTGTTGGTGGGGCCCTTGTAGAGTTGTATAGCAAGTGTCTGGATGTTGGTGCTGCTCAGAAAGCTTTTGATGAGGTAAATGAGAGGGATATATCGACGTGGAACGCTTTGATATCTGGCTATGCTCGCTCCGACGACATGGTTAGTGTTGAATGCACTCTTGAGAAGATGAAGGCAGACGGATTTGATCCAAATATCTACACTTGGAACAGTATTATTGCTGGCCATGTTGAGAACACCCATAACGAGTCAGCTCTGCAGTTGTTTTTGGACATGCAATCCTCAGGTTTGAGACCTGATATATTCACGATTGGAACGGTATTACCTGCCTGCTCGAGGTTAGCAACTCTTGCCCGTGGGAAACAGATTCATGCTTATGCAATTAGGTTTGGATATGACTCAAACACCTACATAGGATCGGCTGTTGTTGACATGTATGCAAAATGTGGAAGTGTCAAGCATGCTAGACTGGCTTATGATAACATTAAAAAGTATAACTTGGTCACGGAGAATGCAATGCTTACTGCATACGCAATGCACGGATATGGGGAGGAAGGAATTGTGTTCTTCCGCAGAATACTAGACAATGGATTCATACCTGACGACATAACCTTCTTGTCAGCTCTTTCTTCGTGTGTCCATGCAGGACTAGTAGAGACTGGGCTTGAATTCTTCAATCTGATGAGATCTTATAATGTGAAACCAACATTAAAACACTACACATGCATGGTTGACCTTTTAAGTCGAACAGGTAAGATATATGAAGCACTGAAGGTCGTTAACGAGATGCCTTTGGATCCTGATACAGTGATCTGGGGTGCCTTGCTTGGAGGCTGCGTTATCCATGGGAATCTTGAGGTAGGTGAAATTGCGGCAAACAAGCTTATCAAGCTAGAACCAGGAAACACAGGCAACCATGTCATGCTAGCAAATTTATATGCTTCTGTAGGCAGATGGGGTGATCTTGCCAAAATAAGACAACTAATCAATGAGAGGAAAATGCACAAAAATCCTGGATGTAGTTGGCTTGAAGATAAAGGTGTAATACACGTATTTGTAGCATGTGATACATCCCATCAAAGAACAGATGAGATTTATGAAATATTAAATATATTGACATCACAAATAAGAGGAGAAAACTAGAGAGCATTGTACTTTTGTATAGAACAAACAATTTACAATAATTCGCATTGTGATATTGTAATGTTGCCAGAATTAACTTATCTTCCTATTGTAGCTTCTGGATAGCCTAGTAGTCGATCCTTGTTGCAAGGATATGCCTGCCAGTGAAATTGTCATCTCTATGAGGTTTCTGGACATCACACAAGGACAAAAATTGCTGAAACCTTACTGTCAATAAAGGTCTATTGACTCCAATACTCTACGAGCTTGAATTTGCAAAGCTGTCAATCTCTGTTCTGGATCAAGGGTTGAACCAAATTGACTAGCTGCCCATATCAACGATGCAGATTTCTCACCTAGAAATCGCCTTATGTCTTCATGAATTGTTGCCATGGGAGACCTCTCCCTCCCGTTTACATGTCCAATGAGAAGCAGTAGAAATTCTCCACACTTGAGCCTGGAAAAATTAATAATTCTCAAAACAATTCAAGCAGAGTTGCTAAGCGAATTCAAGCCTTCATGTCATGGTTTTGCTTCTTATTTTTTCCTAGATTGGAATGGCACTATCACACTTCTCTAGGTATAAGCCATACACCACCAAAATATTTTCTAAACCACCCGAGAGACAGAGGAGGGAGTACCAGCTCCAACTTCCACGAGGAAAAAAGGAAAGGGTGGAAACACTAGAACTAGCATGCAGTATGATCTTGATGGAAAAGAAAGTCAATATGATTAGAACGGCATGAACATTGCAAGAGATTTTATGTCGTAATTAAAAAGAAACGAGCTTAAAGAGATGAAATACCTCAATTTTTCATCTACTTGTTTGTCTCTAATCAGTATGGCAACTTCCTCAATGCCATTGCAAGCCTCAAAATCCTAGTACATCACCAGCCAGTGGATTAAATAATGGGCTTAATTACTAAATAAACTAAGTACAGATCATCTAAGGATTAAATAGATATGGAACTGCATAAACCTTGAATTGAACCTACTTCTTTAAAACCACAAGTATTTTTTTTATCTTGTATTCTTCAGTTAAATGGGGAAACTATCCAGATGTGGCCACTTAAGTAAACACTTTTTTTGGATGATCTCCTCAATACTAACTGAATATAGAAAGCATCTCATACCAAACTCTTTTCAAATGAGTATTACAGGGAAAAAGAACTGGTTCTAGACCACTTCTGTCAATAATAAGTCAAAAGAAAAGATATCTACCGCTTGATTGGCAGATGAATCCAGCATTATAGCAATTAAAGCATCCAAGCATGCTCCTTGTCCCAGTACCCCTCGAGTCGACAGTATGTTCATCAACACCTGCTTATTTCCAATCAAGTTAACTATGCCATCATTTTGAAGTGCTTATATTCATGAAAGTGTAAATTTGAGGGAATAAATAATCTCCAAAGGTAAATTATCAACAAAAAAGAGAGAGAGAGAGAGAACAGCTAAGCCTCTGAATCAACTACCAAAGGTAGCTGTGAAAATGCCATGGAACAGATAATTTCAGAATCATTTCAAGACGCTTATAGTTTCCAGCTAAGTGGGAGCCATTGATTAGAGAAGAAAAAAGTTATCAGATCAAATTCTGGTGAGAAGATATGATGTATAGGGGAACTTTACCGGGATTGCCTTGTACTGATGGGCCAAAACATTACTCTCGCAATGAATCAGACAACAACCTTCCAGAACTCTAAGTGCTAGAGAAACTTCAGAATCAGTTGATGGGCTGGTTATTTCCATAGGTTCCACAGTAAATATGTGGTCTAGACTGGTAACATTCTGGTCCTCTGTATCTCTCAAGGAATGTCTGAAAAGAACTGGAACCACTGTTGCATAGCTCACAGTTAATAGCCTGATCCATTTTCTACATTAAGTAAAGTAATCTCGAAACTAGAAGATTTTCTGATGTAAGTTTCAACCATTCAACAGAAACTAGAAGGTTTCACCCCCAGAAAATTAGAGAATAAGCATCAATGAGAATATAAGTTTATATGAACGGAATAGGTGTCACTGCCCCTAAAATTCCAAGATTAATAAGTAGTTACTGCATTTCACAGCTGTTCTAGCTTCATCTGTATCCAGCTGAAGTCTCAGATCCTTATCGAATCTGAACAAGTCAAAAGCAACATTGTTTGACTTGTTTTAAATGGAATGAAACAGTAATTGAACAGGCATCCCTTGCATGCAAATACCAAGCGTTTACTACTTACACCTGAATTCTCATCAATACTAAACAAGCATTCTAACTCGAGAAGAAACCAAACATTTGTTCGTAACCTGCTAATACAGTTGTGCGAACAATCTTAAACGAACGACTTTAATACCTTTTGAAAACTTCAGAGTAGATTCAAAATATTGTAGTAAGAACAAGAAATGCAGCTCAGATTTGACGCCTTCTAATGATCTTATAATGAGCTGACATAACACCTAACTGAGGCCCTCGGTGAAGCCAAAACCAATTCTATAAGAGTTCATCTGAGGTATAAATGGATTTAAACAAGCAAAACTTCTTTTTTTCCTAAACTACTCGCAGCACATTTGTCAGAAGATGAACCTCAACTACATATTCCCAATTTCCCATTAGTGTCATTATCAGGATTTCCACATTCACATCTATATAACCAACTTCCCCATCAATGTTTCGGTTAACCAATAGGAGATAAGTAACATTCAATTATATTTTCATAAGTTGCTGTAATTGAAACATAAATAAAACTAAAAATCATTGAACATCGAAACCCTAGGGTGCAGAGAATGGAGGAAAACCTTGAAGATCGGGAATGGATTGGCTGTGACAGAAGAGGTTGATGGTAGTATCGGACTCGGCAACGGATCGGAGAAACTTGAGGATGACGCGGAGGCCACGGATACGGAGGAAGGAGAACTCAGCACGTGCATCACTGAGTCCTGTGCGGAGTGCGAGTGTCACCTCCCTGTATAGTCTCTGTCGTTCAAGAGAGCTTATTAGCTCCGCCACCGCCGACGGAGATTCCGTCTGAGATTCAGAGTTCGAATCTTTGCTCCAAAACGGAGCTTTTAAATACATTTCTTCGCTCCGGTGTCTTCACCGCTTTTTCCAGCTCGGCGTTAAAAGGAGAAACTGAAATTTCGTCTCTTTTCTCGTTTTTTCCCCTTTCCTTTAGACTAAATTTTTTTTTAAAAAAAAAACTTTTTCCTTTTTCTTCCTTCTTTTTTGTGATATTGCACTATCATTTAATTAGAAGTTGTGAGATAGAATTAACTTTGATGAAAAGAAAATATAACCCAGAATATTTGTTTTCATTTATAGTAAGTTCACTTATCACATAATGCTACTCGTCATGTTACGAGTGAATAGATTGAGAATTTTTAAAATCATTATTGTTTTGTGAATTTCATACTTAAATTTTATATGTTTTTATAATTTTTTTGAGTATTACTTCCGTTAGAGTAAAACAATTTGATTGGATATATGGTAAAATAATTTGTTGAGAGTGCATATGGGATAACAATCTTTAAAAAAGATTTTGTTTAACATAATGAGTTCATGATAATTTTGTGAACACCAAATTATTTAAAATACTTGCAAAATGGTGATAATTTGGGAGAAATTTTAACCTATATACTCAAATATTTTTTTCATATACATCACCACTTCAACCGCTCATATTTTCAGTAGTTTTTTTTTTGGTCATGAAGGATACTGTTACACAAAACTTAAAACTATTACAGCAAACGTCAAAGGCTTAGAAATAGCAGTGGAAGCTATCACTATATTATTGCTATTAGTATTAGTATAAGTGAAGGTTGTATAAGCCGTTTTTTGACATCCCCTCATTGATCAACTTCGAGAGCGGCTGTCACAAAGAGTGGATGGTTCTTGCAAAAAAGATATTGTGTTAAAAAAAAACAGATGCAGAGACCATTTTCGTGAGTAGATCTGCTACTTCATTTGCCTCTCTGTAGGAATGGACTGGTCTCAAATCAAGAAGCTGGCGGAGGAGCCACCTGCAGCAATCATAAATGTGATGAAAATATTGCAGTATTCGGTTAATTTCCTTAGCATCTGTTTAAATAATTATCCAATGAAAATTATGTGAAAGAGCGGTAGAGGTTAGCCTATGGTTTCGGGGAATTATCTATCTGGTTGAAATAGTTGTGTCATTGCAGTCGTTGGTGGTATGTTCTGGTAAATTGTTTTTGGGTAGCATGAACGATATGGTCGGTGATATGTTTGTAGTATATAGTTTAGTAGTCACATCAATCAATAAAATTATATAAGAACAACAAAATTATTAAAAATAATAACTATTGACATTATAATAAAGGAAAAGCTATACAAATTGTACCCAATCCAATATATTTACTTGATTAGACTCACCGCCCAAACTATTTATCCGACTATCCCTTTGTTTTATTTATTGAATCACTAATCCTTGATACCGTCATATATACCTTTGACGGAGAAATTTTCAGAAAAATTCAAGGATTAAAATTAAATCTAAAAACAGAAGATAACCTGTTAAGTAGAATGCAACGAATGTTTGCACGAGACCAAATTTCTTACCATGAATATCAGGAAGTTGAGAAAGTGATAGAAATCACCCAAACAACAATTAAGCATAAACTAAACATGTTAACAAAACCCATGATAGATCAAATTCTTAGAAAAATCCCTGAAAAGAAAAGGAAAAAAATGAACTATGTTCATTTAGGGGGAATTCAAATACTAGTCAAATCGACCTTTAAAGAAGGAATCAAAACTCAGATTACCAGAAGATACTGATAATTTGGTATTACAAACGGACGCATCTGATAATCATTGGGGAGCATTATTGCAAACCGATTTATATATATATATGAGTTCACTTTTTGGGATATATGAGTTATTTTCCCTAATAATAAATGTTATATAGATCTAAATAATAAAAGTGAACGTCTTTCTTTAATATTTTTATTTCTTCTATTTACCATAATTTAAGTAAAATTAATATAAAGTAAAAACTATTAATTTTAAAGTAATAAATGTTTAGGACTTGTAATATAGTTCAAATAAGGAAATATTTTAAAAGTAATAGGATTTTCTAATATAGTTCAAATAAGGAAATATTTAAAAAGTAAAATATGGTGCCTTCCAATCACTTAAAAAAAGTGTTAGAAAACAATGTAATTAATTTTCTAACTTTATTTCCATAACTCTTCAAATTTCCTTACCTAAATAATAGTTCAAGAATCGAATTAGTAATAAATCTCTCGCCTTGTATAGGAACGGATCCAAACAGTTTGTTTAAACTCCATTTCCCAATGGAAACAAAATCCATATATATAGAATCCAGCATTAATGAAGCCTTCCCCTAGAAGAAAGTTTTCAATGGAAACTAAATCCATATATACAGAGAGACAATCCTACATTAATGAATGAAGCCTTCCCCTTCCCCTTGAACAAGGCTTTCAATGGCTGAAAACGAAAACGATTGGGATTTATGGGCAGTTGTGAGAAGTTGCGGCAGGACGAACAACTCTGTTCATGATGATATGAACGTTAATAATACCTCTGTTCTTATCGATCACAGTGTTCATGAGGATCCTGCTCATGGTAACTCTGTTAACAACACACAAAACACAACTCTTTTCCATGAAGAAACTGATCGCGTTGGTGATTTTACTGACTCGTTCATCACGGAAAACAAGCATTACTTTGGGTTAGATGAAGTTATCAGTCTTTCCAAGAATTCAAGAATTGAACCCCACAACCAAGAAAACCAAACTGAAACTACTCCAAACACACCACTGGTGATTGTAGAACATGAGGAGAAGAAGAAGAACAAGAAGGTGAGATACTCGATGCAAAGTTCAAGTACTGAGGCAGGCAAGGCGTTTTGTTACCGTGGGAAGAGCACTGAAAGATATGAAATATTGGCTGAAAAATTGAGTGAGGCAGATCAATGGAGATGGAGAAAGTATGGGATGAAGCGAACTGGTGATTCAACTTTTCTGAAGAGCTACTATAGGTGTAATGAAGCTAACGATTGTCCGGCAAGGAGACATATTCAGAAAAGCTCAACAGATCCAAACAAGGTGATTGTAACTTATAGAGGCCAACATAATCACCCTCCTCCTAACCAACACATTGCAATGGTACACGGGAGTCCTAATGCTGCTGCGCCAGTGGAAGAAGACCCATCTTTTCCCTCTTCTACCTCTACTTTGTTATTCAACTAACAAGCCGGTTTTTTACAAGAGAAATTCTTTTGTGCCGTAGTAAGTCAGTCGGGATTGTTTCTAACTAGACTACTGCATCTTGAACTAGTCACTGTTGAAACTGAAATAGGATCTTCTATTTGGATTTTTGAATTTCTAGTGTTATTCTTCCCTTTGCATCTCTATCATTTTCAAGAATCACTAGTATTTCCTTTGTTCCAAGAAGCAGCAAGAACTGAACCTAATGATCAGAGCATATAAGCTAAAACAACTTTGCAAAATGTGTAATAGCGAGGCAATCTTTTTGTGTTGTTCTATGTTTCGTCAATGCACAGCTATATGATTTAGGACATCTTTACTTTTTAAGGAGTGATAAGTTCGTCATATCATTGTTCACCAATGTTATTTGGTGGATATGAAGAAATGACTGAAGGTCAACAAACATGCAGTTGGAAAAGTTGAACTAACCAAAATGAGAAACTTGTAGTGTAATGAGCCATATGTAAACTCGACCTGTTGTCGAATCCAAGGCCATTAGATATTCACCCTCTACCCTTTACTTATAAGACAGACGAAGCAATTGTCTTAAATTCCTCATGCTTAAAATACTCTTAAAGGGCACCCGGCTTGAACATAGGGGAACAAAGGATGCATCTGTACTACCAATACACCCTCTCATCCTCTTCTTTCTCTACGACTAACCTCTTCACCCGAGTTTTATGGACACTGCAGTTGGAGCCATCTAGTCTATCTTGGATCTACAAACTTAAGGGAGAGTGATTTCACAATCCACTGCCAATAAGTTTAATGCACTTGGAATTTTTTAAACAGGTGTCACTTTGCAAGTGTGGGAAACATATCCAGATGCGGCCACTTATTATAAACTTTTTTTGGATGATTTCCTCAATACTAACTGAATATAGAAAAAATCTCTTTTCAAATAAGTATTACAGGTAACGAAAAAACTAGTTCTAGACCACTTCTGTCAATGATAAGTCAATAGAAAAGATATCTACCGCCTGATTTGCAGATGAATCCAGCATTATAGCAATTAACGCATCCAAGCAAGCTCCTTGTCCCAGTACTGAGTCGACAGTATGTTCATCAACACCTGCTTATTTCCAACCAAATTAAACATATCATCATTTTGAAGTGCTAATTTTCATGAAAGCGTAAATTTCGAGGGCATAAATAATCTCCAAAGGTAAATTATCAAAAATAAAATAAAAGGAACAAAACTAAGCCTCTATTCCAACTACCAAAAGTAGCTGCAAAAATGCCATGGAACAGATAATTTCCGAATCATTTAAAGACTCTTATAGTTTCCAGCTTACTGAGGCATGATTAGAAGAAGAAAGTCATCAGATCAAATTCTGGTATGAATATGGGAACTTTACCGGGATTGCCTTGTACTCATGGGCCAAAACATTACTCTCACAATGAATCAGACAACAACCTTCCAAAACTCGAAGTGCTAGAGAAATTTCAGAATCAGTTGACGGACTGGTTATTTCCATAGGTTCCACGGTGAATATGTGGTCTAGACTGGTAACACTCTGGTCCTCTGTATCTCTCAAGAAATGTCTAAAAAGAACTTGAACCACTGTTGCATAGCTCGGACTCTAACACTCTGGTCCTCTGTACTAAATTAAGCAAAGTAATGTTGAAACTCGATATACATATTCTCAATAATCAATATCCCTGTAAATACCAGTTCAGAATCATGAATATAAGAGCTATACTAATGTAAGTTTCAACCATTCAACAGAAACTGTAATATTTTAACCCGAAAGTATCACAGACTAAACATCAATGAGAATATAAGTGTGTATGAACGGAATAGGTGTCACTTCCCCTAAAACTCCAAGATCAATAAGTTGTTACTGCATTTCACAGCTGTTGTGGCTTCATCTGTATTCAGCTGAAGTCTTAGATTCTATCGAATGTGAACAAGTCAAAAGAGAACATCGTTTGACTTGCTTTAAACGGAATGAAACAAAAATTGAATAGACTGCCCTTACATTTAAATACCAAGTTATCACTTTAATACTTACACCTAAAGTCTCATCAATGCAAAACCAACATTCAACTCGAGAAGACAATAAACATTTGTTTGTAACTTGCTAATACAGTTGTGCGTAGATTGAAGCTTAAACGAACGACTTCAATACCTTTTGAAAGCTTCAGAGTTGATACAAAATATTGTAGTAAGGAAATGAAATCCAGCTCGAATTTTATGCATTTTATGATATTCTAATGAGCTAACATAACACTCCCTCTTCTTCCTTTTTTAAAAAGAAACTCGGATTCCTAGAATAATATTTTTTCGAAATGTTTGACTAATCGAAACATGAGAAAATTTAAAAATATTTTTCTCTGTGCCAAACACACATTAAAACTTAATCCCAAAAGGTTGATATCACCTATTTAGGGCTAGGAATTAAGTGAATTTAAAATCTAAGAGCAGTATTACAGAGTATTAATTGGGTGCATGAGAATTGGCCCTTGGTGCCTCCAACCACTTGATCAAATATATGTACATTTAATTTAATTTATTTTATTTTTTTTAAAAAAGGCGGTTAAAATACAATGTAATTAAGTTTCTGTTTCTATAATTCTTGAAATTTTGTTACATAAATAGTTAGAAAATGAACTGCCCATATAAACGATCTGTATGGTTTTGAAATTTCCTGCATTACTGAATGAAGCCTTCCCCTTGAAAAAAGAAGAAGTTGTCAATGGCAGAAAACGAAAATGACTGGGATTTAGGGGCAATTGTGAGAAGTTGCAGCAAGATGAGCAACTCTGCTCTTGTCGATCACGGTGTTCATGAGGACGGCAACTCTGCTCTTGTCGATCACAGTGTTCATGAGGATGGCAACTCTGTTAACACAAGTCTTTTCCAAGAAGAAAGTAATTGTGTTGGTGATTTTAGTGACGCATTCGCCATGGAAAACAAGCGTTACTTTGGGTTAGATGAAGTTATCAGTCTTTCCAAGAACCTGAATACCAATTCAAGAATTGCACCCCACAACCAAGAAAACCAAACTGAAACTATTCCAAACACCCCACTGGTGATTATAGAACATGAGGAAGAGAAGAACAAGAAGAAGAAGAAGAAGGCGAGATACTCGATGCAAAGTTCAAGTACTGAGTCAGGCAAGAGAATTGAAAGACATGAAATATTGTATGAGGAATTTGGGAAGGCGGAACAGTGGAGATGGATAATGAATAAAACGAGTACAACTGGAAAGAACTACTATTTGTGTAGTGAATTTAAAAAAAAATGTCCAGCAAAGAGACATGTTGAGCAAAGCTCAACAGATCCAACCAAGGTGATCGTAACTTACAAAGGCGAACACAATCACCCTCCTCCTAACCAACACAGGAGCCCTAATGCTGCTGCGCCACCCGAAGACCCATCTTCCTCTTCTTTTGTGCCCTAGTAATTAGTGAGTCCGGATTGTTTTTAACTACTCTACTGCTTCTTCATCTAGTCACTGTTACGTTGAAACTGAAATAGGATCAGTTAGCAGTTATATGATACAGAGTTGTTTACTAACAGAATTGCATACCGAAGAGTTATATGAAACAACAGACAGTACAAATCTTCAATTGAGCATTTGCAATTTTTTCAGTTCAGCATGTTATGTACAATGAGTGATATTATAGATAGGATAATCACTACATTATATTGTTTGGCGTGAAGTATAAGATATAATAATCTCAAGATAAAATGTTGAATAATTTTATCTTTGGTGGGAAGTATTAGATAGTCATGGGATTATTTATTCCATCATTTATATTATAGGGATGGATAAGTTATTCCTAACTTATCTCGGAACAACTTATACTCCCAACCAAACGACCCCTAAGTATTGAGATAAAGAATCAATAATGAAATTGAACCAATTCTCTTTACCGATTTTAGATGTTGAAACTTATAAACACTTATTGATTTTAATTAAAAGATTGGAAATATAATTTTTCTTCTTTGTTTGCACTTAATGTAGATCTGAATTTGTTTTTTGCTCCACTTCTGTTTATAATAAGTCAAAAGAAAAGATATCTACAGCCTGATTTGCAGATGAATCCAGCATTATAGAAATTAAAGCATCCAAGCAAGCGCCTTGTCCCAGTACCCCTCAAGTCGACAGTATGTTCATCAACACCTGCTTATTTACAACCAAGTTAAACATGTCATCATTTTGAAGTGCTAATTTTCATCAAAGCGTAAATTTCGAGGGTCTATAGTATCTCGAAAGGTAAATTATCAAAAAAAAGAGAAAAAAACTAAACTAAGCCTTTATTCTAACTAGAAAAGGATCGGAATTATTATTCTTTTTGTTTTGATTTCCAATCCTATTAAAAAAAGGATTGAAATTGTAATCTTATTTGGAGTTGGTTTTGACTTTAGCACAGCTCTATAAAATAGGTTGGTTTGAGAGAATTGCTCATTAATATCATCTTTGAAAGAGATTTTTCTGAGGGAGAAGAAAAAGGCTGCCTTTTCCCGGCCACCTTTAGATCTCGATTAACTAACCATTGGGTCGAGCTGAAAAAGCCTTCCTGTTGAAAAAAGTTGTCAATGGCTGAAAACGAAAATGACGGGGGTATATGGGCAGTTGTGAGAAGTTGCAGCAAGATGAACAACTCTGCTCATGTCGATCATAGTGTTCATGAGGATCCTAACTCTGCTCTTGTCGATCACAGTAGTGTTAATGAGGATGGCAACTCTGTTAACAACACACAAGACACAACTCTTTTTCCAAAAGAAAGCAATAGTGTTGGTGATTTTACAGACGCATTCGCCATGGAAAACAAGCGTTACTTTGGGTTAGATGAAGTTATCAGTCTTGCCAATAACCTGAATACCAATTCAAGAATTGAACCTCACAACCAAGAAAACCAAACTGAAACTATTCCAAACACACCACTAGAGATTGTAGAAAGACCTACGAGTCCAACTGGAAAGAGCTACTATTCGTGTAGTGAAGTTAAAAAAAAATGTCCAGCAAAAAGACATGTTGAGCAAAGCTCAAAAGATTCAACAAAGCTGATTGTATCTTACAGAGGCCAACACAATCACCCTCCTCCTAACCAACATTCCAATGAGACCTAATATTTCCCCTCTTATACCTCTACTTTGTAAATAGGAACCGAATTCTATTTTGGATTGGTTTTGGAATTTAGAATTAAGCTGCATTTAACTATTTTGTCCCTTTTTAGTTAGTATTACTTTTCATTATGATTTAGTTTATTTTTAATGTTTGGACATATATACTTTTAAGTATTGTGTTTTACGTTTTACTAATAATTTATATTCAAAAGTATATTTAAGAAATTCAATATTATTACTTCTCCTTTTATATATATATAAATCAAATTGCAAATATAACTTTGATATTGTTTCTGATTAATGACACAACCAAATAATCAAACTAAGAAAAATCAAACTGCAAAGGACAAAATCAAACCAAACCAAATTTATTTTGGTTCAGATTAGGTTACAGTTCTTTAAAACCAAAAAACCAATTTTTTTTTATAATGAACATGTTTCGTGAAAAGTCATGGCAGTAAACACAACTAATATGAATCTGGAAAAGAAAAAAGAAAAACGAAGGAAACAAAAAAAAAATACCATTGCTTTGTATACAAGAAAGCTTATTACTATTTGTAATTGAAAGTGACTTTGGAAATCAAGCTCGAATAAAAATTATATAAAATATGTATATAATTGTATAAATTTTGTACAATGAACTAGGACAAAAATTCAATTTAAAACTATAAAGATGAGTGTTTTTATAAAATATAAACGTTTAAAGTACTTTTAATTTTTTTGATAATTTCCAAATAAATTATTTTGACTCAAATACTAATTTTTTCTAGTATTTGAGAAGTTAGATTATTCGCCAAAATATTTATCAAATAGCGACAAGTTATATGACCAAACAATATTTGTCAAGGTTTTATCCAAATATTTTTAGCAATATCCATGGCCGAACATGTCCCTAATAACTAAAGTAAAATAGTGACATGATTAAGGGTGGGTTTGATAGGAGGGAAAATGTTTTCCTTGACTTTTTTTTAAATTTTTTCCTTATTTTTTTGTGTTCAGTACGTAAACAAATAATATAATTTTAAATATATTTGTATATACTCCAAGATAAGTACTACTATGTAAGAACGTAAAAAAACACCATTAATGTAGAATCTCATGTAAAATTTATTTTACCTACTTCAATGTTGAAAGTCATTTTACTCCCTAATTTATTTTTTTCAAGAAACTTAGATTCTTAGAATAATATTTATTAAAAATTTTGATCAATCGAAACATGAGAAAATTAAAAATATTTTCTAAGAAATATTTTTCTCCGTGCCAAACGCATCCCAAAAAGTTGACATCACTTATATAGGGCTATGAATTAACTGAAATTAAAATGTAAGAGCAATATTACAGAGTATTAATTGGGTGCATGAGAATTGGCCCTTGATGCCTCCAACCACTTATCCAAATATACATATAATTTCATTTTATTTTTTAACAAAGGGGTTAAAAAACAATGTAATTAAGTTTCTATTTCTATAATTCTTGAAATTTCGCTATAAATAGTTAGAAAATGAACTGCCCATAGGTTTTAAATCTCCTGCATTACTGAATGAAGCCTTCCCCTTGAAAAAAGAAAGTTGTCAATGGCAGAAAACGAAAATGACTGGGATTTATGGGCAATTGTTAGAAGTTGCAGCAAGATGAACAACTCTGCTAGTGCTCTAGTCGATCACTGTGTTCATGAGGATGACAACTCTGCTCTTGTTGATCACAGTGTTCATGGGGATGGCAACTCTGTTAACACAACTCTTTTCCAAGAAGAAAGAAATTGTGTTGGTGATTTTACAGACGAATTCGCCATGGAAACCAAGCGTTACTTTGGGTTAGATGAAGTTATCAGTCTTGCCAAGAACCTGATTACCAATTCAAGAATTCAACCCCACAACCAAGAAAACCAAACTGAAACTATTCCAAACACCCCACTGTTGATTGTAGAACATGAGGAGGAGAAGAAGAAGAAGAAGAAGGCGAGATACTCGATGCAAAGTTCAAGTACTGAGTCAGGCAACATGTTTGTTTACCGCAGACAGATAAATGAAAGACATGAAATATTGGCTGAGGAATTGAGTAAGGTGGATCATGGGAGATGGAGAAAATATACAACGAATCCAACTGGAAAGAGCTACTATTCGTGTAGTGAAGTTAAAAATTGTCCAGCAAAGAGACATGTTGAGAAAAGCTCAAAAGACTCGACCAAGGTGATCATAACTTACAGAGGCCAACACAATCACCCTCCTCCTAAACAACACATTCCAAACACCCCACTGCTGATTGTAGAACATGAGGAGAAGAAGGCGAGATACTCAGATGCAAAGTTCAAGTACTGAGTCATGCAACATGTTTATTTACCGCAGAAAGATAAATGAAAGACATGAAATATTGGCTGAGGAATTGAGTAAGGTGGATCATGGGAGATGGAGAAAGTATACGACGAGTCCAACAGGAAAGAGCTACTATTTGTGTAGTGAAGGTAAATATTGCCCAGCAAAGAGACATGTTGAGAAAAGCTCAAAAGACCCAACCAAGGTGATCGTAACTTACAGAGGCCAACACAATCACCCTCCTCCTTAACAACACATTCCAATGGTACACAGGAGACCTAATGCTGCTGCACCACGGGAAGACCCATCTTCTTACTATTCTACCTCTACTTTGTAATTCAAGCCAGTTTTTTACGAGAGAAATTCTTCTGTGCCGTTGTAAGTCACTAGATTGTTTCTAACTAGACTACTGCTTCTTGATCTAGTAACTGTTGAAACTGAAATAGGATCTTTTATTTTGGATTTTTGAATTTCTAGTGTTATTACTTTCTAATATAGTAATCAAGCTTTTCCCTTGGCATCTCTATCATTTTCAAGAATCACTGGTATTCTTTCTGTTCCTAGAAGCAGCAAGAACTGAACCTAATGATCAGTTAACAGATATTCAAAACGTGCAAAAGCGAGGCAACCTTTTTCTGTTGTTCGTCGATCCACAGCTATATGATTTAGGACATCTTTTCTTTTTAAGGAGTGACAAATTCATCATATCATTGTTCACCAATGATATTCTAGTCTATCTTGGATCTACCAACTTAAGAAAGAGTGATTTCACAATCCACTGCCGATAAGTTTAATGCCCTTGGCATTATTTAAACAGGAGTCAATTTGTAAGTGTGGGGAACAAGAGCTTCTACAAGCTCTTATAATAGGAAATTTCAATAGTCACAGCTAGCCCTCTGCCATCTTAGCCATTGCTTTTTTTGACACCATAACTGGCTGTAGACATATACAAAAGCCTGAATTTTTGGTTTAAGATTGGCATCCTAACCTGCTATTTAGAGGGATTGTCCAAAATCGGCTCTGATTTATCACAGAACAATACCACATAGAGAGTCACAGACTCTTCAGGAAACTATCTACTGTTTCAAGATAATTGTGAAAAATAAAAACTCAAGCAATAGTATAGCATTTGTTTACTAACAGAGTTGCATACCAATGAGTTATATGAAACAACAGAAAGTACAAATCTTCAATTGAGCATTTGTAATTTTTCAGTTCAGCATGTTCTGTACAATGAGTGATAGTATAGATAGGATAAACATTACTTACATTGAGTATTAAGATAAAGAATCAATAATGAAATTGGTGGTGGACTACCAATTCTCTTTAACGATTTTAGATTTCTCGAGTATGAATTTCCCTTCCTTGTACTTCTGAGTTGGCTCATAAGCTCGTTCATATTTCCAGCCCAAAACCTCGTTGCAATCCCCACAGAGTACATCAGCAACAGTATGAAGACCAGTCATGAGAGTTCTGTCTTCTTTAGCCCCAACGACAATATTCATCACATGAGTAAACAGAAAAGCTCTGCCATGCCTTCCCTGAAAAGCAATAGTATTTCTTTTCTTTGGACGAGGCTCAGAAACAAGATGACCACAAATAAAACCTAAACACAGAAACAAGATGACCACAAATAAAAACTAACTAGTTAAGAATCATCTGATTCTTGAAGTGCAAAGGAGAAATAGCCCTTCCTTGCCCATTGTCAGCTCAATGTTTATGCTTTGACTAATTCTTAGACTTAAAAATAACAATCATTACATCCCGAGAGGGATGAAGTCAAGAAGTGTAAAAAGCATCAATAAGAGTGAGTTGATTCCACCTTATTTTTCTTCATTTCTCATTTGGTTTTCCTTGACTACTAGTTAAGCCCATCCTTTACTTTGAACTCAATACAATAGAGGGATTTAGTTAATAATATTCATCTGAAAGCACTGATCACATACATGAAAGGGAACTAGTACTGAATTATAAGAGATAGACGCAAAGCTTGACCCCAACTAATTCCGTATACAAGCGATAGCAAGCATAATGAATATGCTTTTGAAGTTCTCGAGACAGCAATACTGTGACTTAAACCACCATACATCAAGTTTCAAGAATCATATATATACTAAACACCAACAGGAAGTAATGAGGCATAGAAATAAAACAATCACCTGAAACGCCTTAGAGATTATATCATCGTGAAGAGAGACATTGTTTCGACATTTATAGCAGCTGTACAAGCGAGGTCCAACTAATTCATCCATTCGACAAAAATCCACAAATTCCTCACTGATCACTTACTCCAGAAACCCAAATGACCAAATCCTGCCGAAAACAAAAGATTTAAACCTGAAAATAAAAAAAGACTAAACCCTTTATACTATGGAAGCAATAAGCCAATCGACCTAAAAAAAAAAAAAAAACTTTACCTCAAAAGAGAAAATGCTTACGACCCAGAATTCTTCTCTAAAAGATAACAACAACCCAGATAGATTTAACTTGCACGGCATCGATAGAAATTCTTATAAGGGATTTGGTGAAAGTACCAATCACGAAACTGAGAAGAAATTTAAGCTGATATGACAAAGACAGGATTACGAAAAACAATTCAATATTAAAATATTTATCAAATAGAGAAAGCTAGGAATTAAAGCAATACAATATTACAAGAATCTGAGCTGTAAAAAACAAATTCACAATCATCAATGAAGAACAAAATCATGTTTGTTAGGAAAAGCAGAAATGGGGGAAAAAGTAAAAGGTTTGTTATTCTTTGCTTGGACTCACCTACCAGCATGAAAATCAGGAACGGATAAAGATGAAACAATTACGTAGCTATTCTTTGCTTGAGCTGATTTTGTTGGAAGATGAGAGCTCACTGTTGTGTACAGCAGTCGATTTCATGGCCGCTCTGCCGCCCATTGATTTTGGGCCAAATATATATATGGAATTGATGGATATGACCAAGGTAAAGCCCAATAGTAAGCAACAACAATATATTCGATGTAATCGCAAAGATCTTATTATTAACTCGAGGAGATAAAGTAAGACGGTTCAACAATCTCTACTTAGGTTATAATAAAGTATTAAATTATAACATCTTATTTAACGAATATATTTTTTGATTGATAATTATTTTTTTTGGAATAAAAATGAGATATAGAAGATATACTTACTGATAACATATGTGTTTAGTTTTGTAATATATAAACTAAAATAAATTTTGTTTTAAATTTTAATCTTGACCTTAGTAAAGAACATTGAAAATTTAGCTTTGGATAAGGGTGTTTTTCGATTTTCGTTTTTGGTTGTTTAATTTTAAGCTTATGTGAAGTAGATTTGAGTGTTGAATTGTCGAAATTCAGAGAACGATTTATTTATTTATCGGCAAAACAAATTCACACACTATCCTTGAAATTTAAAACAATTTTTACAATTACTTCAGATACAAAATTTCAACCTCAACCGCATATGCATGAGTTATTTTCAAAATTATTTTTAAAAACAAATAAACTTATAAAAAGAAGAGGAAATTTTGCAAATAGCCACTAAAATAAACTTAATTAGGCTTCATAGCTACAGTTTGTTAACTACGATTCGTAGCTACATGTTAGAGTGAGGAGAGATGCGGGTGAGAGAGGGCAGAGAGTAGAGAGAGGTGAATTGTATTTGTATATCTGTCAGATAATTGTATATATGTAGCTAGTATACATATGTATCAATGATTGTATTTATATATATGGTGAGCGAGATTGTGAGAGGGAGGAGAGAGTCGAGCAAGCAAGGGCAGAGAGTAGAGAGAGGTGACCAAGAAATGGCAGAGAGTATAGAGGGTGAGCGAATTGAGAGAGGAAAGAGAGATGCGAGCGAGATTGGGAGAAGGAGAAAAGAGGTGAGCGACAAAGGACAGAGAGTGGAGAGAGACGAATTGTATTTGTACACATGTCAGAAAATTGTATATATGTAACTGGTATACATATGTATCAATGATTGCATTTGTATATGAAGCGAGTGATATTGTGAGAGTAAGGAGAGGGGCGAGCGGGATTGGGAGAAGGAGTAGAGAGCGAGTAAGAAAGAGCAAAGAGTGAAGAGAGGTGAGCGAGATTGGGAGAGGGAGGAGAGAAGCGAGCGAGATTGGGAGAAAAAGGAGAGAAGCGAGCAACAAAGGACAAAGAGTGGAGAGGCAAGTGAGACTGGGAGAGGGAGATGAGAGGCAAGCGAGAAAGGGCAGAGAGTGGAGAGAGACAAATTGTATTTGTATATCTGTTATATAATTATATATATGTAACTGATATACATATGTATCAATGATTGTATATCTGCATAATTGTATGTATATAATTAGTATGTATATGTATCAATCAATACAATAGTATTAATGAAATACAATTTGTATAGATGAATAAATTATATACAATTATGTCAATTTAAATTTGTATATGTATAATTTGTACTTGTATATGCATAAGAGAGGAGAGAGAACGAGAAGAGAGAGATGCAATAATTATAGCTAAAGTTAAGCCACGAACAATAATTAATGAAAACTATAGTTATATTAGCTAATTAACTAGTATATATTTATTTATTTGCTTAATTTTTATATAATAAATATTAGCTACCGTTGACCCAAAAATTAATACTTGTACACTTCGCCCGCTAGCTACATAATCTTATGGGTCAACCGGAAAATAATGGGCAAACCAGTCGTATTGAACCATATCCGATCCCCACTAAAACTAGTTGACTCAAAGGAAAGACACCCATCATATTTTCAGCTAAATGTTTCTTAAGATTTACACTATCGTCAGGTACTATGATGTGGTGCACTAAGTTATCACCACATGTTGCTATTTCCTTAACCAAATGTCTCATCTTCAAGTCTTGGGTATGAAAAAGTCTTTAATGGGAGCGCTTCTTAAATGAGCTTTGCGTGGCGCGAATCCAATATAATCGAAAATATAAAACTTGGGGTAAGAAATTGACTAGGCCACACATTATATATCATCTTATACATTTTGATGACTATACCAGATCCCTTTCTAACATTAACGAGTGAAAATCATCTTAATTGCCAAAGAAGTTTACCCTGTTTCTTACATATCAACAGCATGATAACATACAAAGGCTAAAAGTAGTGTTTTTAACCTCATTTTCATGACCAGAAATGTTATTAATTTACACAGTTATTCTCGATTACATAAATAAGTGATGAAATTATTAATATTCTTTGAGAATTTTGGCAATCTCGATAATGAAACCGCCTTCTTTGTACTTCTGTGCAGGATCATAAGCTTTAACATACTTCCAACCCAATTCCTGCCCACACTTGCTGCAGAATATATCAGCAACACTGAAGGTACCTGTCATCAGTTTTCTATCTTCCTTTTTCCCCACCACTACATTCATAGCATGCCGAAAAAGGTACGCTCCTCCTGATTTTGCCTAATCATACATCAATTGAAGTTAAATACAATTTTAGAAAAACGATTTGGGCTTATTTTTATCGAAAACAGTCTATTTTTATATCACACAAGTTAGGAGTAAGATCTGCCTACACCTTAGCTTACTCTACCTCAGACCTCACTTGTGAAATTGGACGTCCCATATGTTGTTGTTGTATGGATCAATTGAAGTTAAATGCAATTTTGAAAGATGATTTGGTCTTTTTTTTATCGAAAACAATTCCAATATCAGTAAGATTTGCATACATTCTATCTTCTCAGATTTCACGTATGGATCAATTGAAGTCAACGGAGGATTACTTAAATAAACAGAGGGAAAAAGTAGTCTTAGTAGTGAATAAATTAGAGTAATTACCACAAAGCGTTTAGAGAGAAGATCATCTCGAAGAGCGATGGGATTCTGGCAAATTCTGCAGCTAAACAAAGGGTGATTATATGTAGCAGCGTCCGCCATTAATTAATTAACAGTGTGTGTATATATACAAATACAAAGAAAGAAACAGAGAGAAGGGATTGAGTCTGATTATAAGTAGATGCAATTATATATATAGGAGGAGGAAGTTAGGGGATAATTGATTTAGAGATGCCAAATTCATTGTTGTTGTTTTTCTACTGTGGAAAAGTAGTACTAGTATTACTACCTGTGCAAGGAAGATGAATTTTCTTAGCAATTGCTTTTTGACAATGATGGAGATGGGATAGGATAGAATAGGGGTGGAAAATACAATCCAGATGGAGACTTTTTTGTCTTATTGTGGAGAAGGTAGACCTCAAATGAGACTTTCGCTTATTGTTCTTGATTTACAAGTTAAAAATTACTCGTCCCGTTTCACTTTATGTGACATCTTTTATTCTTTAAGAATTAAATAGTTTAAGTTTGATTGATAATTTGCGTACAGAATCTTTAAAAAAAAATTGAAATGAAATTTATGTATTTATAAACTAAGTAAAAATACTACTCCATCCGTTCCTTTTTATGTCACATTTTTACTTTGCATTTATATTAAGAAATCCTGTAACTTATCCTTCTATCCTTATTTAATATTTTCTTAAGTCAACTTTATTAATAAATAACAAGATTAATTAACTACTCTATCAAGGGTATAATAGGCAAAATATGGTAATTTATGCATAAATTTTATAAAATGACAAGTGTTGTGGTCCAGCTATTTATAGAAAAAGATGACATATAACAAGGGACGGAGGGAGTATAAGTCACAATAATTGATAATTCAAAATGTTTAAAAGATAGACTTATTTGAGTCTCGAAATTCACAAAGTGTCAAATAAAATGGGACGGAGGGAGTATGAGTTAGGAGTTTTTATTTTATCGAATTAATATAATTTAATTTAATTTTAAAAATTAATCAAATTGATTAGAGATGGCAAATGGGGGATAGGATGGGCATATCAGGTTGAGCTCAACCCGTAAAAAATTTAATCCGCTCCGCTCCGCACCGCATGATAACTTTTTTTATTTTTAACCTGCTCGACCCTGCCCCCCATAAACATGCCTCACATGAATCTGCCCCGCATAATTTTTTGATTGTTTCTCTTTTTTAGTCAAGTTTGATACTAAAAATAAAATTAATAAAAAATAAATTCATTTTTCATTAAGTTGTTTATATTTAATAAATAATAACTTAAAATTTTATTAGGTAAGAAATTTTATTAGTTTTGATTTAATCATTTTCATTTACAATCTTCAATATTTTAGTGATTTTAAAGAAATTATATATTGATAAATAATGCACTCTTATAACATGTAAAAAATTAAAATTAAGTTTGAAACATAAAATCGCATAGACCCGCAACTAGTGGTGTTCATGGTTCGGTTATTGATTAAAATCAAAACCAAACCAATCTAATCGATATTTTAAACTTCTAAAACCAAACAAAAAAATAATCGTGTGTTTGATTATTGTCGATTTGGTTCAGTTTTCTGATTTATTCAGTTTGAAAGTAATATTTTTTTTAGGATGTACGTATCTCGATAGGCACAAACACCTAATACATGAACAAGCCACAAAAAAATAATTGTTGGTTCAATTAAGCAATAAAGCAATACTAGAGTTATTATTACAAGAACAAAGTGATTCAATTAAGAGAAAATGTGATTATTTTATGTGAAGTAGGGTAGGTAAAAACTAAAATGAATTTTGATGGACTTGGACTTAAGATTATTGTAGTTGGGCTAAAGTGTTGGGATTGAAAAAATGGTAAACTTAAAAGACTTAAGTTGATTGAAATTTAACAAAATATTTATATTTTATTTATGAATAATAAATAAATAATTATAAAATTTATATATTTATCAGTTCGATTTGGTTATTTTTACTATTGTTTTTTTAGTAAAATCAAAATCAAAATTAAACCAAATAGTATCGATTTTCAAAATTTAAAACCAAACCAAATAATATCGGTTTTCAAAATTTAAAACCAAATCTAACCAAACCAAATTGTTTTTTTTAATCGATTAGGTTCAAATTGCGATTCAATTTAATTTTTTTAACCATAACCATGAACATCCCTACCCGCAACCCATCCCATACCACATTAATTTTTAAAAAACTCATTTCAACCCATCCCACACAACTTTAAAATTCCCCTGCCCCATCAAGCCTTAGAACTGCCCCGTAGCTCGTCCCATTACTGTCTCGAAAATTGACTTTCGAAAAATACAACAAAAAAGAACGGTAAAAAAGATGTGATAAAAAGAGAAGTAAAATTTCGATTCGTACTTTGGTTCCTCAGAAGTACATTAGAAGGGGAAAAAACACAGAGAAGATCGTTGACGGATTTATAGGTACTGTAAAATCGGGGTATAACTCCGATCTTAGAGCAGCAAATCGAGGTGTTTTGGGTCATTAATTCCTTTTTATTCTCCATCGAAATGGCAGATGCTTACTGGAGAGTCACCGACGGCCGTATACATCCGGTATCTCTTCCCCCGGTCCCCTCAAAACGCCCGAGGACCGAAAATGGTACCTTTCATCTACTTCCCTTCGCTCTTTCAACTGATTAATTTTTGCTAATTTGGTTCACATCGTTGTTCTTTCCCTGAATTGGCAAAATTGGCTGAAGCTAGGGTTTTTTAAAGGGATATGTTCATAAATTAATTTGGTGTTACAAAATTAAAGTAGTAGGTGATTAGTAAGATTAAAGTGAGTAAAAAAATATTTATTGGTGTGATAATTCTTAAAGGTGTAATAATTTTATCCCAATTCTATTCTCATACAAGGTAAATTTCCCCCTTTTAATCCAGTCGGAAAAGGATTTATTGTGCTAGCAATTGAAAAGATTTTTTTTTTAAAGGACTTCATTCATAGAAGTAAGAGGAACAAGTTAAAGATGTGATTTTTTGTATCGGTTGGCCTAAATTCGATGATCAACTGAAACTTTACCTTGGTTGCTGTGAGCTTTTTGTTTCCTCAGATAGAAATGGTTATATATACGCAATGTGGTTAATCTCAGCAAGAATAAATGGGGGTAGAGGAAATGGGGAGGGGATTACAAGGTGGGAAATCGAACACTCACCAATGGGATGAAAGTTCAGGTAGCCAACCAATTGAGCTACCAAGATCCGATCCCCTGATCTCAGCAGTTGATTAGACCTTGGACATTTTTTTCTGAATTATTTAGAGGAAACTGGACAGATCTTCTCCAAGTAGTTGTCTTGGTTTTCATGCTGTTCTCTCCTGTTGATTCTGACAAATGTTTGAACATCATGTTGCCTAGTTTAGGTTACCACTTTCTTGTTTGTTTGTACGTGTGTTCCTTTTAGCTTGTTTATCTATGAGTGTGCTTATTGGAGTTATTGTTAATTCTTCTGTATTGGGAAGTAATACCATCATTTTATGTTGTCACCTCATAGATGTTCCAAGTGGTCCTGAGATGCCTGGCAGTCACAGCCACAATGATGTACAAGGAATGCATCATGCCATTAGAGAAACAGATCCGATTGAAACATCTTATGAACAATACTTGCGAAGCGGGGTACTTAATCTTTGGTTCGTTTGTGTGTGGTTAATTTTCATGCCCTTCTATGCTCAGTTCCTTGATGATGTATTAGTCTAACATATAGTTCAAAATTTATCAGCAAACTTCCTCGTATGCTGGTGGTGACTCTGCAAGATCCATGAGTAATGGTAGCAGTCATTCTATTGACGGTCCACGTGCTATGGGTACTGTGGGATCAGAACCAGTTGCTGATAGAAGCAGGACCATTGGGTTTGGAGGTGTTAGACCAGAAGCCCCTCTTCCACCTGAGGCCAGCAGTACATTGTTTGTGGAGGGCTTGCCTGCTAATTGCACCCGAAGAGAGGTGTCACGTATCCTTCTATACTGCTTCTCCCATTTCACTATTTTAGTTACCATTCTAGTTCTTTCTTTGACTCCAGTTTGCAGATATATTTCGACCATTCGTAGGTTTCAAAGAAGTTAGACTGGTGATCAAAGAATCACGACATGTAAGAACACACCTGTAGATTTCTTTCTAGTCGTAGTTCTATTATGATGTTTTCTCAGGAATTCTCTGTTCCATCAACTCATGTAGCCAGGAGGGCATCCATTTGTTCTTTGCTTTGTTGATTTTATGAGTCCAGCCCATGCAGCCACTGCGATGGATACTTTACAAGGTAAGATTTCCACACCCGCCATCAGTAAAATTAATCTTGTGACTTATCTGGTTTTAGGCTTGCAGTATAGTCAGTCTTCTATCAGAGCTTACTTATCGATGATATACAACCAAAGTTCATAGGGATACACTTTTAAGAAGTTGAAAGACTGAGTTGAGTGGCTAGAGAGGGCAACTGGGAAGGAAGAGGTGTGGGATGCAGTGGACAGTTGTTCGGTTGATAAGGCCTTGGGTAATGATGGCTATAAAATTAAGAACTACTTGGCATTTAAGTCAGGCTGTAAGGAAATAGAAGGTTAACATAGCTTCTAAGTCAGGAAACTTAGCTTTCTCTAGCAAGTTTTCCCGGCCTGAGTGCAAGTGCAAATCATGACCATTATTTATCTTATGCACTACTCTTTAATTAGGCTCTGTGAAAGCTAGCTTAAATGCTGGTAGTACTTTTTCGATCATCTCGTAGTGTTTCCTCTCTTTTTTTTTCACTGGATGCATCTGATCATAGACTCTTCTGTGATTGCACTCTTTATTGGGCTACCTGCATCTGAGACATATAGCTTCTATGTTTCTAGCATGAAAGATTCTCCAGCCATTGTTGTGGAACACAGAAGATTCCATAGACAAAAATGAATTTGGTTTTCTTGTATGTAGCCCTAGACAACCAATTTAATAGATATTGTTCGTCTTATTCCTTCCCTTTCCTTTTGGTTAGTGCGGAGCAAATCTGCCGTCCTATTGAAGCACACCCAAAAAAGTTATGATTTGCCAAAAGGAATTAGGTTTCTCATCTTTCTCGACTCTGACAAGGAGGGAGTAGTCATTTTTTATTCACCTCTTCTGTAGTTCTTCATCTTGTTTCTTCGAGGGACTTGCAGGTTAAACTTTTTTCTTCTAGTAATTGAAAGGGAATTGGAGTTCCTTAAAGGTAAAAGAAGATTTGCAGGCCTGTTTATAGCTTTGACTTTGCATGACCTGATTGAATTCCAGTGCAAATTTCACGGTTTCGTGCATTAGTTTTATAAAGTGATCCCATGCCAGTTTGGACAACAAACACTAAATTACATGTTTGCACGTCTGTACCTAAATCGTCAATGATGTGCGCGGCGTGAGATACTATATCTCAATCTTGCAGGTTATAAATTGGACGAGCATGACCGTGATTCGCCCAACTTAAGACTGCAATTTGCTCGCCGTCCTGGTGCCAGGTCAGGTGGTGGGTATCGCGGAAAGTATTGAATTATGCATCTTTACAGGTGATATGCTAGACTATGTGCACTTGACCTTTAATACTAACGATCAAAGGCTATGTTACCAATTCATCGATCCAGCTAAATTTTGGAACAACCCTCTCTGTAGGACCAACTTGAATTCGGAGATTACATGTTTAGATGTTATGCCAGCTTTGCGGTTTTGTGTTTGACATCTCTCTCTGAATGGGTGGTTTCATTAGGACCAGCCTTTTCTCCTTGCATGGGAAGAAATGGTAGTCGTCATTTTCGTGTCAATTTCTGCGCCGTCCTTTGCAGAACACGGGTGTTGTTATATTTCATATCCTGATTGCTGAAAGATGATTTCAGTTTTATCTGGTGCGTAGGATGTTATTTATAATATACCATTGTAACTTTAATGATAAGTGGGAAGTACTTTGTACTATTTTTAGAGTTGCTTGTTTGATCATGTGGTAAAAATCTCAGACTTGTTTCCTATAGTCGACACTATTAGGTTTTAAAACCTTGAGCGGACGTTGCAAAGAAAAGTAAATACGCTGGAGAACATAGTTTTTGGAACACTTGTTTGAAATAATCTTCAAATATTATTAAAAATTGTGAAATAAGAGAACACACAAGATGGTAAATTATTCAGTAGTTTTATAAATCAGACAAATATTGTTGGACATTTCAAAATAATATAGTGGGCAAATAAAGATAGATGAGGGGCGGAGACGCTTTATCACGGTAATATCCCCAAACTCTCAACTCCCACCCTTTTCGTATTCAAATATTTCACATTAATAAATAAAAAATTAATTGTTTGACAGTTGTATGTAGAAGATCAATCTCACGATTGATAACGTAATATTCATCATTTCAATTAATTAATTCTTTGCCTTAAATATCTCAAACAAATCCACGCTTAAAATTACTAAAACAAATCTTCATAATCCTTTATATAGAAAATACTTAATAGTTACCTACCTTAACCCAAACACTGCACCTTTCAAAGATAATGAATCATCATTTTTTCCCTCTAAAAGTCCTATTTATAGCCAATTCTTATTTTCTTCTTAAATCAATTAATATTCCGTACTTAGCCATATTTTTTTTACCAAATACGTATCATAATTAGGTACAAAAACTTTTAATCTTATCCTTCTTTCTATATAAACAATTTTCTTGGGTTTTTAGAACAAGGTTTCAATGGCAGAAATACAAGTTAATGAAATGAATTTATCGAAAGAGGAGACTAATAATGATGATGAAGAATGCCCAATTAAAGAAGTTGAAATGACAGTGCCAAAAACTGATGATCCAACAACACCTGTATTAACATTTAGAATGTGGTTCCTTGGAATCACTTCTTGTATTTTGTTATCTTTTGTGAATCAGTTTTTTTGGTATCGTACTCAACCGCTGACAATTTCATCGACAGCGGTTCAGATTGCAGTGGTGCCCATTGGGCACCTAATGGCGAAAATCATAACAAAGAAGGTGTTTTTCGAGGGCACGGGTTGGGCGTTTACGCTCAATCCGGGCCGATTTAATATTAAGGAGCACGTGTTGATTACGATTTTCGCTAATGCGGGCGCTGGAACTGTTTATGCTACGCATATATTGAGTGCTGTTAAGCTTTACTATAAGAGACCACTTGATTTTTTTCCAGCATTGCTTATCATGGCCACAACTCAGGTAAATTTTTCTAGTTATTATATTCTTGTTTTTTTTATAAAAGAAAAAAATCTGTTTTTTTTAAATGCTTTTTGTTATTTCATAGTATATTCAACTGTTATATTTGATGGGTTCGATTAAATTTTGTATTATATATGTGTATGGAAATTTATTTCGTCCGTTTTAATTTGTTTGGTGCATTTGGAGTAAGATGGCCAAATACCTAATATTATGAGGAATAAATAAAAATAGAATCTTCAATTGTTAATTAGAAATTAAATTAAAAAATCTTAGTATAACTCACGACATAGTTAACAATTCAAAAAATTTATGACGAGATAAAATATCCTTTGACCATTCCAAACAACAAATTGAAATGGAGTGGAGAGAGTAGTAATTTTACTCTTTGGTATGAATTTAAAAGTAGAATCTTCTGTTTTTTTTTTAAAAAAAAAAAACTTGTATATGTATAAATTACAATAATTATAAAACATTTAAAAGACATGTGAAAAGCTCATTTGACTCTTCAAATAGTAACTTTATCATAAAGTGACTAATATAAAATTATGAATCCATAATTAAATAATGCAATATGTTCAACTTTTAAAAACTTTACTAGCTAATTGAGTTGTTCAATCTTTGTAGTTATAAACCTGTATGAAATATTTTATGAGTTGATATTTATTACTAGCTAAATTTGACACAAGTCACTAAAGCTACTGAATATTAGTCACTTTATGACAGTAATCTCTTCAAACTCCACTTGTGTGAATATACTGAATATGTTATTGTTTGTTGTTTATAATATTTACAAACAAATGACAGATGTTAGGTTTTGGTTGGGCCGGTATTTTTCGGAAGCTTCTTGTTGAACCAGCAGAGATGTGGTGGCCAGGCAGTTTGGTTCAGGTCTCCTTATTCAGGTATATATGCATTGGTTTATGTTACACCATGATAGTAGATTAGTTACTAGTCATATCAGGTTGTTTATAGATTTGATTTTAAATTTGATACAAACTATATATCAGATTGCCTAAAAGATAATTATAACCATCACTAGAAGTGGTACTAGTAACATGGAAAATGAAATAGATTACATGTTACAATACGTTAAAATACACCCATAGTGTAAAATATTCACTTGTATGTAGTTTTTGTTGTGTAGATATTTTACACATGAGTTGGTACTTAGTATTGTGTAATTGTGCAGGGCTCTGCACGAAAAGGAGAATAGAGCAAAAGGCAGTACAACACGGATACAGTTCTTCCTCATAGCATTAGTTTTCAGCTTTGCATACTACGTTTTCCCTGGTTACCTTTTCCAGATGTTGACATCATTTTCTTGGCTGTGTTGGTTTGCTCCCAAATCCATCTTTGTTCAACAGTTGGGCTCTGGTATGCAGGGCCTTGGTATTGGTGCCATAGGATTCGATTGGACAACCATTTCATCGTACCTTGGAAGTCCTTTAGCTAGTCCATGGTTTGCCACTGCCAATATTGGAGTTGGTTTTGTACTTGTAATGTATTTCATGACTCCGCTCACTTATTGGTACAACGTTTACAATGCCAAGACTTTCCCGATTTTCTCTTCTGACCTCTACACGCTAAATGGGACGAAATACAACACTGAGGGAGTCATTGATCCACACTTTCAGCTTGATTATGCTGCCTATAATCAATATGGTCAGTTGCATTTGAGTACCTTCTTTGCCATGACATATGGTCTTGGATTTGCTGCTCTTGGCGCTATTTTTGTGCATGTTTTTCTCTTCCACGGAAGGTATGCATCACCTGATATATTGAATGCTAGACCCCTTAAGAGATCGTTGCACGACTAATATAATCAATGTATAACTTTTACATTATAATCTCTGCATTAGCAGACCATAAACGAAAGATCCCTTGATAATGTTTTCTTTTGAATGCCATTCTTTTTTAGCTCTGATTGAAAGAATGTGTATTTTGCAGTGAAGTGTGGAATGGATTCAGAGAAGTATTCGACCAGCGAAAAAAATTAGATGTGCACACAAGGCTAATGAAAAAATACAAGCAGGTTCCAATGTGGTGGTTCCATATTGTTCTTGTTGTAAACATGGCATTAATCCTCTTCATTTGTCAGCATTATCTCGAAACATTCCAATTAACTTGGTGGGGTGTATTGCTAGCTTTTGCTATAGCCTTTGGTTTCACTCTACCCATAGGAATAATCGTTGCTACTACGAACCAGGTAATTCGATCACCCGAAAACTGATATCTCTTTTATGTTTGAATTAGTATGTCATGTTCGTGTCGTTTTGACTTTATTTCTGTTTTGAATCAGCAACCAGGTCTTAATATCATCACAGAGTATGTTTGGGGGTATATGTACCCTGGATTCCCTGTGGCTAACATGCTGTTCAAGGTGTATGGGTACATTAGCATGTCCCAAGCTCTTAGTTTTGTCTATGATTTCAAGCTTGGTCATTACATGAAAATTCCTCCAAGGGCAATGTTTATGGCTCAGGTAATTAGGTTCTCTTGTACTTATGCTTGGTGTGGACAAGGCCGGGAGCCTAAACGGAGATGGATCTGGCTCTGATACGCCACCAGTCCATTCCCTAACGAATGTGTGACTTTGATCTAATCTAACATAGACTTTTATTTTTCTTTTCAGATGCTGGGAACATTCATATCAATAATCATATACACAATTACTGCATGGTGGCTCATGGGATCAGTGCCAAATCTCTGTGACGTCTCCGTGCTACCAGCCAACAGCCCGTGGAAATGTCCACAGGACCGCGTTTTCTACGATGCCTCTGTTATCTGGGGGCTCATTGGGCCAAAGAGAATATTTGGATCACTTGGTGTTTACTCCAATGTCAATTGGTTCTTTCTGGGAGGAGCTATTTCCCCTATACTAGTTTGGTTGGCACAGAAGATTTTCCCTAAGCAGAAATGGATTTCCCTCATACACATGCCAGTACTATTGGGATCAACAGCCATGATGCCTCCAGCAAGCTCGGTGAACTACACGAGCTGGCTGATTGTAGCATTCCTTTCTGGCTATGTTGTCTACAGACGCTGGCCTCACTTGTGGGAACGTTACAACTATGTTTTATCTAGTGGTTTGGATGCTGGAACTGCTTTCATCGCGGTCTTGTTGTTCATTACCATACAATCGAAAGATATCAATATCGACTGGTGGGGAAATAATATAGATGGATGTCCGTTGGCTGCTTGTCCTACAGCTAAAGGGGTTCCTGCTAAAGGCTGTCCAGCCATTCTGTAATTTATTTTAGCAGTATATCTTGAAGTCATTAGTTTCTATACTAGTTCATGAATTCATCAAGTCTTTTGCAACATCTTGTACAATCTTTGTCTGAACTTGCACTTGTTAATTTAGGAGTTCATTAAGATTTCATATATTTTTAGGCTTATAATTATCAGTGGTAGCATTTTGTTGACATCAAACTTTTTTATTCTTCTCTTGTTATTTCCTCACGTCACCCTATGGCCATTTAATTTGAGGAAATGATCTCTTATGACCGGAAATGTGAGAGAGGAAAGCGAAGGGACTGAGTCAAAACTTGAAAGGACCAAATAAATTGGTATATTGAAACAGTACATGACAATTACTCATTGATCTTCAAATCTGCTTTTACACTATGAGGCCACATAAGCCTAGTGGCAACACTAAACTTTACATAGGAAAGACTAAGATTCATAATTGACAGATCCCATTCTATAATGTGCGTGTATTAACAGTTCGAGATAATAATAAAAGGGAAAAACCAATGGCATGAATGTGCTATGCTTCAGTGTAGATGATCTACTCATCCTATGCTGAACGTCGGTTAGAAAAAGGAAGACTGTTGAGGAAGCACATTCAAGTGAGATAGAACTTTAGCAGATAAAGATTTCATGTCACTTCTTCCTTTCTGAGTGATTTCCACAAGTGGCATCTGGGCTGATGTCCCATACTTGAGCTTCAATTCTATCATTCGAAATAGCCTCTCCAAGGCCTTGAGAGCTTTTTCTTGTAAAATGATAGAGGATGAGCTCAACAATTTTATTATTGGAGCGATGGCATTGGCTTCTGCAAGTACTTTAGAACCATTCTGCAGCTGTTCACCTTCAATTATTGTCAAGATTGCATCTAAAGAAGCTTCAGCAGCTGCAGGATCTGGCTCATCTAGAACTTCTGCGAGGGGTCTGAGAGCATTAGCCTCTAAAAGGCAGAACGAGGATTCCACACTGCAAAACCCTAGGTGCACGGGACAGTTTTGTGTCGGTGAGGCAATACAGCAACTTAACATCCAATTTTTCCTAGCTGGCTGCTTGCTCAGCTTTTGTGAGCTTTCTGAAAACTGCTTTAAGGAAGTAGCTGCACTTTTTTTGGTCAAACAACTGCCTGATGCTAGAAGGGATACTAGAAGAGGAATAATACCGGTTTCAGCAACTTGTGTTTGCATTTCTGGATTTGTTGGAACAGTAAAACGGCAAAGGGCTCCAGCAGCATTCTCTACAATTTCATTTCTTAGTGAAGCATGGGCATTTCTACCACGCAGATGGTCTAAGATGACATCAAGTGCCCCAGCATCAAGAAGATGCTGGGACATTGAAAAACCTTGAGGAAGATGAGAGATTATTCCCAATGCAGCAGCAATCTCTTCTTCATTATCTGAAGTTCTGATGATCCGCACCAAGTTCCCAATGCAGGTATTGTTTACATGCTCTAAGAGAATATCATCATTACCATCTTTTGCCAATAAATAGAAGAGTTTCACCGCATCAGCCCGTACATCATGGTCATCAAGCTCACATAGGTAGACTAGGACCTTAATTGCGGAAATCTGACAATGAAACAATTAGGGAAATGACAGTTGAAGTCAGAAGTCAAATTGTGTTTATCTACTTGCACTTCAAGACCTGACAATATTGTGAAATCTAGTTAATTGATTGTAAAGGAGGAACACTTGTTCAAGGACTGCCAATCACTCGCCTGGTGCCGAGGAGATAAAAAGAAGAGCAATCATGAAATCATTTCAGGTAATTAACATAAAAAGGAGACCTCCTATACCTACTAGCAAGTCAGTAAACAAAATCTTAGAGAAACTAAAGCATCAGAGCCAAAATGCTTCCAATAGCTTGATAATGTTTAAGCTTTTTGTAGTCCCTTAATTCAGAACTTCCTTCCCTTATAATACAACCCAAAGCTTCAATGTCTCTTTCCTAAAGAGGATCATCAGTTTACAGTTTAAGTAGCTACCTTTAGAGGGAATTGTGTTCTTCTAGAAGTTTATGTCGTGGGGGATGGACTAGTTATAGTGTGACAAGTTATATTCAATTCCGTTAGCTTGTGCAAACACATCAAAAATACTTTATCAGATCTACACACCTGTCTCAGTTTGGTCCGGATATCAGAACCAGCAGGAGATTGGCACATTGCTTGAAAGATACGAAGAATGCTTTGTTGCACATTAGATCCAGTCAATGATATAAGAGAAAAGAGTTTAAAGATGTCGTCATGAGACTCCAACAATGAAACCTGCACATCCTCTGATCCTTGGGAATTTTTTGATATAGCAAGTTGCATAATTGTTGCTGCCACATTTTCCCGTATTTCTGTTGACAAGGTGTGACAAAATAGTAGTTCAAATAGCAGGTCACTGACACCTTCCTTTATCATCAACTGACCATTTTTTGGGACAGTTGAAAGGCTTTGGAGTGCTTTGACAGCAATGATTTTCATCTCTGTATTGCTATGAGACAGAAGTTCAAGAAGTGGTTTCAGTGCCCCTTTTTCTGTGAGGTGCAGCTTAATCTGGTCGCTCAACTGGATGTCTGACAAGGTTTTGGCCATGATAATACGCTTACATTCAGTTCCTGCACCAATGAGATAGACCTTTAGAAATTGTGCTTACAGCTTCTGAAAGTAGTTCCGAATTCAAACAACAAATGATCATCAGCACAAAATCTTCCTTTCCAAATTTACCACATAACTCATAAGTCATCTATCACTATATGTAGACACCTGAAATCAGGATTTCATTCTTGAATTGTATGTCATGCTGTCCCACATAACTAATTGGTTCATACCCTTTTTGATGTTTTAACTTTATAAAAGATATCAGAGTGCTAACGTTCTTCCATTATTTCTTTATGTTGGCCTAATTTTCAAAATGGATAAGCTTTCTCATCCAGTCGAACTGTTAGGTACCTTGTGATTTTCATGAATTGCAGACACCCTAAGGTCTCCGAGACAGTTCAGGAATGCATAAGCCATGTTCATAACATAGTTTATTCTTTATATGTGAACTTCTAGCTAAAATAGCGCATAAATGCTCAAATAGTGTTCAGGGTTTGCTGGCTTGAGTTTAAACTTTTAAGTGGATCAAAGATAAGACTAGATATATCATCTAAGATGATCAATGTGTTCTAGTTGCCACTGATAAGATATGCTTGTTCGTCATGATGACATTGATAAAGCTCCTGCTTAACCTTGCACCACATCCAAAAGCAAACCAAAGAAAATGACCATAGCCTAAGTTATGCAGCAACCTTTGGTCTAAAAAATATCATTCTTTTCAGCTGTACAATTTGATAGTTTGTTAAGAAAATACCTGAACATAGATGTTGTAGTAAGGGTGCACCATAATTTAATCTTGCCATCTCAATAACATTCTGATCAAGGAATGAGAGACTCTCTAAAATTTCACTTGCATACTCTGCAGCTACAGAGTCCTCACTATTCATGAAAGTAACAAGTAGAAGGATACAACCCTGGACATTGCCAATCAAGTTCTGAACTATACTACTTCTGGATAGCTCCAAAAGCAGCTGCAAAGCCAATATGCTTTCTTCGGGTTTGCGTGAAAGAGATCGCACTACCAACCCAATAGCATTATCTACTGTACCTATTCTTTCCTGCAAGGACAACAAGATAAAAATAGATTTAAATCATTTGGAATAGACCCAAAAGTTTCCTCCAATAAAAGTCTAAAACTTAGTAGAACAAGTATCCATTTGATAACATTATTTATCATTGGAAATTCTGTCAGATATAAGTGAGATTTGAAAAAATGCAACGGTGCTACTGATGTATATGCATTATTGGCTATAGAAGAAATTGTAAAAGAGAATAGTGAAATGTACACTATAGAGTACCTTGCCTTCTTCACTATCCTTTGCGAGAGCGTAAAGTATCATTAAAGCATACTTTCTTATCTCAGTATTATTTGCACGTAGAAGATCTATAGTAACTGGAACGTAATTCTCCATCACGATCCATTCTCTCTGCAATTCACTCCTTACACAAAACTTCAGCAACTTCTGTAAAGATTGAAGCACTTCTTCCTCACTGTTTGTTTGAATTTTCAGTTTTAGGGACGCAATGGTGATCATGATGTTTCTGTTTTTCCATTCTTCAATTGACTGACGCAGGGTTTTATTGGACCGAAGATCTGACTTTTTCAAGTGTTTTTTGGTCAAGGGACACAGCTTATTGCCATCTGCTAACCACTTCTCGATACCTGTTCTTTCAAATATCTGCCCTGAAGAAGTCTCCACCGGATCTTCCATGACATCTCCAGTAATTGGGCAGTAAAATGACTGCAAAGGTTCTAATGGTTGCCTACCCAAAGAGTTTCTTTTAGTCAAATAATTTGTCTGTTTTTCTTCTGCAGTTGTAAGCAAGTCAGCCTTGCCAAGCAATAGAATAATCTCTTCCATCCGTAATGTCTCCGTCAGGTTCTTCCCTTGTTCACTACTTGCAATTTCTGCCTTGAAATTTCCAAATTCTCTCTTCAGTACTGATTGCTCATTTGCTATTCCAACAGCTCTAGCAATACAAATGAGCAAATCATTTGCATAGGATCTATCAATATTCCTCTCTTGTATCCCTGATTCAATTTTCTCCGAAACTTCTTCCTCCTCTTTAGAGACTTCATACTCAGTATCCACCATGTTCTTGCATAGATCTTTAAGCTGGTCAGTGATTTCAGGTAAAACATTCAGATATTCCGAAGTTATTAGCAACAAAGTTCGACTAATATCCCTCGTACTACTCTCAAAATACTTGACGATTCTCCTACAATTTAGTAATAGATAGATTTTGTTCCTATTTCTGCAGTCCAAAGCTAGTTGTTTGATCACTTCTATCTCCAACTTGAGATCCTCAAAAGCAGGACTTAAGTTATTAATTTCACTAGTTTCAGACTTAGATAACTCTTTTAGGACCAAAGCAATCTTCTCCAAGAATTTTGAAAATTTATTGAAGTTCTCCTTCTGCACAACAACAGAATTTGTAGCCTCTATTGTTTCAAATACAAGTCGAGTTATTTCAGTGACAACTTCTGAAGCTGGGACGAGAAAAACATCGTTGGATGGATCCTCTGGCATGATATCACTCTAAGGAATTGAAGGCAAAAGAAAAAGCCAAATCCCTTGATCCTCCTTTATGCTAGCTCATTAGATAGCCAAACTTTAGCCCTTCCGGGGAACTATGTTGCTCTTATAAAAGTCAGCGGGTGCGTGTTGGATTCTCCAAAAATAGTGTATTTTGAGAGAATCTGACACAGGTACGGCATCAAAAGTGAAGATTCAGCACAACTTAGCCAGGGAACATGTAAAGATAGAATATCCGTGTTAAGGTCCCACAGGAATACCTGCATCAATTTCAATCAATGCAAAATTTTCAAGTTTGTCTCATACAGTACTCAAATTTTGATTCTAATTCAGGCAAAGATAATTCGTTAAATTTATTTTTACTTATCAGTTTAATTTTCAAAATATCTTCTATGAAACAACCTATTTCCCTCAAACTTACTTTAACCATCCTACTAAAGATAAATCAGAATTTCTTTTGTTTTCAAGATAATCGGGCAACCCGGTGCACAAAGCAGGTAAATTTCATTTTTGTTCCAATTGAACACTATAAACAAATGATAAATGTTCCTACCAGACACTTTCGGTTCAAATTTCTAGAAAAGAGATTTTGCGTGTATTCTCAAGTGCCTATTACATAGTATACAGAACCCAATGAATATCAGTGCATAAAAGCGATAAAATTGAAGTTGCAAAGAAGCAACCATTAAGAACAGTAAGCTACCTCTTAAAGAGTCAATATATTTTATGTGCAGTTGATCCAGCAAATTCTCACCCCGGCCTGTTTCCCCTGAATTTTGATTCTGATTTTGCCACAAATCACAATTGCCACAAATAGAATTAACAAGAAGCACTTTCTCTTAAACTATCACTATGCAAAGTCAAGTAAACGTTTATGGCAGAATAAGCACGGCAATGACCCATGATGTGAAAGTTCAAATTTAATGGAATGGTCCCTGCAACGGGGCCTCCTGCCAAGTGAATATAAAATTCGCACAATATATAAACATGATATTTAATTTGGCTTTAATCGGTAATTATAACCTTTAACTTTTGAACTTTTGAACTTTCACCCTACCTTGCAATTTTGTGTCATACCAGGTGACTGGTGTCCTACATGTATTATGACATGCAGGACATGTGTGTTTGCTTATTCAATTTTATAAAAATTTAAGTTTCTTGTACATAAGTTAAAGGTCATAATTATATATTATGGCTATGAAATTCACCTCATGTCCGTCTTGCCAAGTTTTTTTTCTTTTTTTTTTCCTTTTGGTGTCCGGCAGTCCAGTCCACCTAGTTTTGACTAAATTGAATTCATTTTTGGGCTTCTTACCTAAATGTACGGACAAAACATAAAAATTAAAAACAGTGGTAATTTATCAAAATTTTACTTCCTTAGAAGCTAATTACTTATATTTTATAACTACATGATTACATCAAATCAGTCGTTATGCAAAATGAGATTTTTCGTCGTTATCTAACTATGGATTTAAACTATTCGATCTGATAAACTTAAGTAACAATCAAAATAAACATTGTATTTAAACTAACAATACAATAGAATGGGTAACCACCATCCAAATAATGTGTTAGATACACTCTAGTTTTCAATATTACAAATCTTGTCATATTTTGGTGCATTTACATACATGTATCTCGGGATATATAAGGTTAAAATTAGGTATAATTTGTTTTAGATAAGTGGACTCGCATGTGTCTGGGATACATAGACAAATTCGCTCGCCTCAATTCAGCTCCCATCTCGCTCACTACTCTCCTATCTTGCTCGCGTATCTGGTATCTCAGATAAATGTTAATTACACCAGATACATATATTTGCGATACACAGACAAATCTTGTTCGCCTCTCCTGTTCTCGCTCACTTCTCTCCCTATTTCAGTATATCTAGTAGCAAAAAACATGTAACTAGGTGTATCTGACTTGAAATCTGTCATAAAATTATTAATTAGTGATATAAAATGTAATTATTTCAAACTATAGAAAATATTAATAAATATGATAGGCATATTTGTGTAATTAGGTAGTTTCTTAAAAAAAATCAAGAAAAGCTTGCATAGTGTATCGATATTGTATAACCAAGTCTATATGATGTATAACTATGTACCAAAAGAGATATATATACATTTATATATGCTATTTATATAATATTTATACATTACAAAAGTTCATCTTGTGGTCTCTCATGTGCCCAAATAAATAGGAATCACATGAAATATGATTTTTTATGGTAAAAAATACCTGATCGGTTTGAAAAATATTCTAAACCCTAAAACGTGTGGATATAAAATATTTTGTTCCATAAGAAAGGTGACGATTTTTTCATGAGAAATTCGCCACATGAATTTTGCATATTCCGGTGATGATTTTACTGTATGGCTACAAAATTAGTGGTAATTCATTGAGATCGAAGGTTATTAATATCATTGATGAGTTTCTCTCACACTTCGCGATTAAATCTGTCTACACGTTGTTTGGATGATTGTAACGTATTGTTTCATAATGTATCGTATTGTATTGTGTTATATTGTATCATATTGTATTGTTTTAACGAATACAATGTTTGAATAGATTGTACATAAGGTCACATATCCATAAATTGAATGATAAACCTACAAGAAAAGTAAGTTACGGGGTAGAGCTACTATGAAAAGATAAGGTGAAAGATGAAATATAATTATTAAATAATAATGAAAGATAAAATGAGAAGAAAATATTAAGGTAACGACGCGATCACACCAAATCGGTCGTTACATAAAAAGGGTCGTTGTTATCTAAAGAAGAATTTAAAGTTTAAACGATACGATACAATAAAATTTAAGTAACAATCAAAAGAAACATTGTATTTAAACTAACAATATAATAACAACCATCCAAACAAGGTGTTTATGCATATATTTCATGCAATTTGCAAGTATGATCATATAACCATTTGCTTTGTTGTTATGTTTGTATTCAAACAAAGATTACGATGGAAAATGTTAGTCAATGTCTCAACTTTGATGAACAGGCTATCTAGTTCAATGATTTTGGGCTGTAACAAATTGTATAATCAATTAGACAGAGTACTAGCAAATTACTATTATTAAAAAAGAAAAAAGAAAAAAGAAATACTACTATTATTAACCTTAAAAGGTTATTAATTAAATTAAATTAAATCATCAACAAAAGAAAGTACTTTTTTAATTTAAAAAAATAATAGGATGGCTATGAAGTTTGACGAATTCAAAGTGATGAGGAAGAAAAAGAAATAAGAAGAAAAAATAAATCATTATCAGGAAAAGTGTACTAAACATTAAAGAGTAGCACTTTAGGAAAATGATGACCTTACTGCCTTTGTATATAATATATAGTACGATATATATTTTTGTTAGTATTACTACTATTTCTTTAACCAATGGAGAAAATAGCAAAGTACAGGGGCGCGAGATTAGTTATCTCACTATATTATAATAACTTATTTTATTATTATAACATAAATAATAGAATAAATAATATAATTTTAAGACTAATGATTACCTCAAATCAAACAATAAATAAAAATAATCTTATATTTTATTTTAGAATAAGTAATCCTTATCGTTCTACAAAATGACTCCAATAATACTTATGTTTTGGTCAACATCAGGCATTTTGAAAATTATTTAATTGTACTATTCTTCCGGTCAAAAAAAGTTGTTTCTTGTCACTATTCAGTAGATTATGTAAACGGCAAATCTCCGATATTAAGGGAAATTTGGAAATGATAAACTAACGAACCGTTTAAACGTAAATATTTTTTTATTTTAATAAAAAATAAAATGATTAGCTCCACAGAAGATGTATGATTATTTTTTTACACAATTAGTGAATTTTAAAAAGTATAATACTTAGTAATTAGTTATCTTGTTTATCAAATGGTCAAATACTGCATTGGAGTGTATCAATATATTTGCCTGCAGTTAAATAACGTATATAACATGTAATTTTTCATAGCAAAATTACTATGATAACTTAAAAAATAGCATAACAATGTAACATGTTATATCGCGTAGCAAAATTAATATTTTAGTTTGTTATATTTTTCAATTAAATACAAGTCATATTTCTCTTTTCTCTATTGTCTCTGTCCTTTATCTCTCCTCTTTGTTTTTTTTAGAATAACAAAGCATTTTTTTAGAAGAAATATGGGTTAAAAAGATTTCATATTAATTTTATGGCTCTTATAACTCTCCTTTAAAACAGTATAGAGAAACGCATATCTTGATACTACTTAATTGTTTTCTTTTTGTTATTCAATTTGACATTAGAAAAAATACAATCTGCTTATTAAAGACTAAAAGAATTATTTCTCATACGAATTGGCCAAACGCAAACTATTTTTCTTCAAAAATATTTAAAAAAATTATTTTTAAATTTTTAAAAAAATACTTCTCAAAAAAGATATTTTGATAACTTGAACAAATAACTAAAGTTTGAAACGCATATATGATATGATTACAATAATGTGTGAGCGCAACATATTAATAAAAAATACTTTACTTTCCTGCTATTTCTTATTTTCCTTGTCATGTAATGCAAGGTATCTTTCAGCCCTTTACATTCTAATAGCCAATAGATATATTCGAAATTCTCCTTAGCAAATTTTCTTAATTCGGTATGCAATACTCATATTGAGACCTAATTAAATTGAATTCATGCATTGTAAGACCCATTTTGATCTTAGGAGGGTGACAGGAATTTTTTTCTTTATTAGAGACTCGGTCAAACTCGAGACTTCTAGTTAAAAATAAACGAAGAATCTCAACTATCACACTATAATTCGTATATATACATTGGTACCTTTTGACATATAATTCGGTATCAAGGATTTTGTCATTTAGGTAATTTTATATCACGAATAATTGTCTTTACTCAGATATCATCAAGATAAGGAAGAACTTCCTCTGCTATATGTACACCTATTATTATTTTTATATATGCATAATTTCAAATTATAATTAATACAAATTGAAATCAAAATGACATAACAAGATCTCTATTTGATTTGAAGGTAGCCGAATAGGAAATAATATTCCTAAAAAAATATTCACAGAATTGAAGTGTTACCTAATTTTAAGGACAGCAGCAAGATAGTTACATGTTGAAAGTTTTTTTTTTTGGTGTACATTTTGAAAGTCAAAGAACCTTAATCAAAGGTGAACTAAAAAAAAAAGATTAATGGATCCTAGTTTTAAGATTCTTGCTAAGAAATTCATTGCACATTTAAAATTATGATTTCTGATGTTGAAATTTTGCTAGTTTTGATCCGGTGTTAAAATTATTGGGTTCAATTGAACCTATTAATTAATCAAGGTTGCATCCTCCTTTAGGTTATCATGTAAAAGTCAAGGAGTATCAATATTTGATATTTATATATAAAATAGTGATTTTACCTACATGAGCCTACAGGGGTGCCAATCAACCGAGCCACCAGGTTTGAGAATAGAATGAGATTCTTGGATCTAGTGACCGGTGAATCACTGATCAAAGAGCAGATTTTGGAGAGATTCTTCATCGATCTAGTGGCCAGTGAATCACTGATCAAAGAACGTGTAATGTTATGATGAAGAGGTGTTAATCAACACCCCAAAGTATATGTGGCTCCACCACTAACCACTATCATCAATCACTACATTTAGTGATAGTTGTCAAAAAAAATAAAAAAAATCACTAAAATTAGTGATAACTATCAACCACATCCACCACCACAAATTATTATCACAAATGCTAACTACCACCACAACCACGATCTAACCATGAGCATGACTAGTACCTCAACCACTATCACCGAGCACAACCGCCACAGCTGCAAACTTCCACCAATACCACTATCACTTTTTTAGTACCGTCAGATACTCTCATCAATTATCTTTATCATCGCAATCATCTATTGCACTATCATTACTGTCAACTATTACAACCAATCATCTATTGCACAACCACTATCAGAAAAAACGTAACAAGGTTTGAGAGTGAAACCCCAAAACTTCAAATCCGCTAATACTAATCAAATAAGACTCCTATGAAGGATTCAGTGTCTACCAGTACTGCCGCTAATTCAAACGTAATTAAGTACGTACCATTTGCTGGATGATCTCTAGTAAACCTGTTAATAGTTAGAGCAATAGTACTAATACAAATAATCAACAAGAAAGAAAGAAATTTAAATGACTACTTGTGTTTCCAATTAAGCGTAAAATAAAATAAAATTGTAAAGGAACGTGCGTACGTATGAAGAAGAATACAAGAGTGATATTGGTTCGGCTCATCTCTTATCTGTCTCATGAATCAGAAATTAGTGAGCCAAACCAATATCACGCCATGTCTGCTTCTCCATCATTTAATTATTTGTTTCTCTGGCCGACAATGAATCATGTCGTGGCTGCGATGCCTCTCTTTATATGCATGCAAACGAATCTGGCGCTACTGTAGAAGATATATATATATATTTATGCTTCACGGGTTCCTACAAACATATTAGTAATAAGCTACTAAAACATACCAAAGGACATTATTATTACTACTTCTTGCAAAAAAATGGTGCTAAAAGATAAGAAGAGCTAGCTAGGGACCAATATATATATATATATATATATATATATTATCTTGATCAAGATCTAGGAATCCACTAATCACTAATAATGTGTTTTTCTTCATCCGATATCCGATATTCACATTAAAATCATATTTAATATTCACATTAAAACTCGATTATTCTAGATTCACGTCGCATAGAGCATGGGAAGCGCTCTCTATCAAAAATCTTTTTATACCTAGAACTCGAATATGATATTTTTAATTAAAGGAGGAACAATCTCATCTAGTGCATCACATTCTTAGTAATCACTAATAATGCGTTTTACTACTATTTATAATATGACACGTGATACATTGTCTGTGTGCCTCCTATATTAATTAAGATTAGATGTGGTCAAACTTTGTACAGTAACACTGTCAGTGGGGAAATTTTTAAAGGTTTAGGAAACATTTACCTAAACTTGCAAGCATCATAACTTTATACTACGATCTAATTATCCATATATATTTTACTATATATATAGTGCTTTTATGTCTGCGTACAGGCTGCTAACACTATTCCAATGATCCGCTTTATTATTTATAATAATATAACATATAATATACATAAAAAGGGAATATCTAGTGGAAATCTAAAGCACCAAATATAAGGGAAACAAACAGAATCTTCACTGGTTTATTTATGTCTCGTTTTCTTTTCTGTATGATAATGTAATTTAATTCACACAAAGTTAAACTATATATATAGTACACTATGCAAATTGCAAAATGATTTGATAGTGGTCTCATGTCATGTCAATACCGATGAAAAGGACTTCAAATTGGATCCTAAACGAAACTCAAAGCTTCATAGATTCTTTATTGTGTAATCTTTTATCACAGAATGACAATTTATTTGAAATGGATTTCAATAATATTTGCATCATGATCATAAAAATAACTATCATAGTAATTTGATTTGCTATATGAATATGACAGATTATCGATAGTACTAATTTGCAGGTTAGATCTTGTTAGATTGCGATTCTTGGTCAATCGTCACTTTAATTATGAGCCATCCTTTGAGAATTGAGAGTAATTAGTTTAATTGTTCATTTTCTTTAGGAGTGTACATGATCGGATTGGTTTGGGTTTTTCAATTATCAAATCAAACCATTTGTGTCGGATTTTTAAATCTATAAATCAAACCAAACTAATAAAACTCGGGTTTTTCAGATTTTCGAGTTTTTCCGGTAAAGTATTCATACAAACATATAATTTACTTGTACTTCAAATATTTCTTTAGTCCTACCAAAATACAACTATCTAAGGTGTTTCTTAAGAAAATAACACAAAATATGATATGAGTAATAACACTAAAATATCCAACAAAAATAATAATAATAATAATAATGAAATCGCGTAAAACAAATATTGCAAATTAACAAGTCATAATGAAAATTATCATAATTTAAAAGTACTAAATCATGCTAAAATAAGTTTAATAAGTATTAGTTACATGACTAAATACTAAAGGAAATTAAAATTAGATTATGTATTTGAATTGTCTAAACCAATGTAAAACCAAAGAACAAATATTCAATATTATTGTCATTCTTAGTGTTGAAT
>JAJOOS010016564.1:0-54678 GCA_029582725.1 Solanum chiquidenum
TCCCTATTTCCCGTTAATTAATGTTGAATGTACTTCCGCGACCGATGAAGTGTGATGACAAGTTTGAGAGGCTTGTTTGGGGTTCCTTCGGGTTCCTCATTCGCCATGTCACGTCTAGGCCCTAGGCTTGGGTCGTGACACCTAAGAAATTGATGAAGAAATAAGAATTGTCCTGTCTAGTCATAGGTCAAACTTCAGAAACTTGATTTTCCAAAAATCAACCCAACCTTGTACGATTACCTTTCTACGACCTGTAGAACTTCCTACGGTTCGTAGATTGGACTCGTAGGTCACTTTTTCAACCAATTTTATACAGTTTTCCTTCCTTTTTCAACTTTGTAATTTTCGAGGTGTTACAATATCTCCCTCTTGGGATCATTCGTCCTCAAATTAGATTCAAACTGGTTTTAAAAGAGTAGGAGAGAAATGTAACAACCCAACCTTAAATGCAATGCATACAACCAAAGAGGAACTATCAACTCCAAGCTAGGACGATACCAAAACATTGTAAGAGGAGTGAAATTGAGTGTAATAGCCCATTAAACATGCAATGCACACATCAAGGTTGAAACATCAACTCCAAGCCAAGAATACATAATGCATCACAAGGAACTAGGGACTACATCAAGCAACCCAATATGCATGAAATTTCAAAATTTCTCATGTTTTAAGGAGGAATTGCCTTCTCTAACCTAAAAAAATGCTCAAAAAATTCTCATGGATCCTATATGTAATTCATTCTCAAAAAGCATAGCTGAAGAATGTTCATCAATTCATCTCATGAATTCTACAGGCAACTCATACTCAATGCATGTAACCACCCGAGAGCACCCCCTAGTCGTTACCAGCGTATTCCACCTCGAAGAGGTCTTATACAAGCCCTTAGCATTCATCATGGCATATATCATAGAATAAAATCATGGAAAATTTAAAACTTTTACTATGGAAGTTCAACTTCACTTCATATACGAAGAATATAATCTAACTTCATCACAATGTACCATCTAGACATAGAAGTATCGAAAATGGGACAATAAGAAGTCTTGAAATAGAAAAGTACAACAATGTCTTTCAACATAAGCAAAGGACTAAAAATAGAAGCTAGGTCATAGAGTCTTGTCCTCGGACTTGAGGACTCACCAACTTGGGGAAGCAACTCCAAGTGTTTTGAGAAGTAAGCTTGAATCTTCAACGGCCCGAACCTAAATGCTGGGGAAAAAGGGAGAAAATATGGGTCAGTACAACACACGTACTAAGTATGGCTAATATGCATAAAAACCATTGAAACATGCATAAAAGGACATTTTATTCAAAACATGTTTTTTACCAAATAAATCCAATATGCACATAAAGTAATCATCATATTCCAAACCAACGCAATATCATCCCAACATGTAGACAACCCAAGCAATACTAATGCAATGCAAAGAATAGAACCCCATAACCCTATTCGAAGCCAAGTATCACATTAAGCAACCGACTTCATGCATACATTCATAAGATCATATTTCATCATAACTTACCATATTAATAATGATCATACATAACACAACTTCAACATACAAAAGTCATAATCATCATAATCATAAGAGAACACTACTACAAGCATCTCTTAGGATCCCACAACTGCAATGTGCAAGAGAAGTCCCATACCCTCCCTTACACTATGTAGACACCCTGAAGAAAGCCCTAGTAAGAGTTCACACCTTTCATACCTTCATTTACTTTTTCATTAGGGAAATATCGCAATAACCGACATAGACCATGAGAGCAACATGGAATCCGGTGTTCTACTCCCACACCGAAAAGAGAGGGTTAACACTTGCCTAAGGTGTAACCATTCATACATAGCTATCTAGGTGGATCCACTAAGCTAAAATCCTATGTGGGCACATAATTAAGGGTCAAGGAGATTGCTTCTAGAAACCCTAACTTACTAAACGTGGGGGTTTCCATCTCATGAGACAACACATACCGTGGGTAATCCGAACTTGCTAAACATGAGAAACCCATGTGAGGAGTCAGACTTACTAAACGTGAGACCTCCATCTCATTTACATGTCCTTTAGGTGCTAAGCATCTAATTCCCTTTAGTAATCGTCTTTAGTCATCACGTAAGTTCACATTAGCCTTTACTAGACTCTTATGTAAACATCCTACCATAATAGCTCAATATGTGTTCATAAGTGAGTAACAATCCTTTCACTTAGAAACACTTACCAAGTGAGTAAACCTTTCGCTTTACCTTACATTATAATCATGAGAACTATCTTTCAACCATATAACAATCATACCATAACATACATACATACTTCATAGCTAATTCAATTTGTGGAGGGTTAAGGATGAGGAAACTAGGTCATCAACACCACAACAACACATTTGGTATAACATAACCTATGGTAGAATCATCAAACAAACATGAAGTACATAACATCACATTCAATTCATAGCCTTCAATTAATGTCCAACACAAACTAGGGTTAGAATTTGGAAAAGAAGGAGGAACATGGGTCTCATGGGGAATTCTTCAAGAAACCACCAATACAATAGAAATTCATCTATAATTGTTCATGTAACATCAATCAAAGTCAGTTTATAACATCAATTTCACTTTAGAAAGAAGACCCACGTTTTTAGATTAAAACCTAAAATTTGGAGATTTTGAAATTCATCTTGAAGGGCCCTCTTAGGGAAAGGAATCCCAAGAGTGATAAGAAACCATACCTTATTGAAGAATTAACCACAAAAATCCTAGTTTAAACCGTGGAGAGTTGGTCTTCTTCTTGATGCTCCAATCTTATTCAATGGAGTTCTTGGGAAGAGAGAGAGTAGAGAGAAGGAGGAACTTTAGGTTTAAATCTTTGGGGTTTTGTGTTTGAGTGATAAAAGTGAGGTAAATTGACTTAAATATTATTATATACACGTCCCCTAAAGTACCTAAAATACCCCTTACTTAGTTGGACTCTTTAGTGGAGTAAAAGTTGATTTCTGAATTTCTGAATTTTCGTCGCGGAACAAGTCCGCGACGCGGAGCTGTTCCCAGAAGATATTTGGAATTAAATTTTGAGACAGTAGAGTCCGCGACACGACCGCGTCGTGAACTGGATTTTTTCTACTTGGAGGAGCAAGTGCGCGACGCGCACCTATTCCCTCCAAGTGTATTTTGCAAGCTGCCTTGGCAAAGGCTGGGGTCCTCCTTGGGGCCCCTTAGGGTGGTCCCGGGGCATCGTATTCGAACGTTTTGACCCTATAAACATATATTTATCTAAATTAAACCTTTTTACATGATTAAACCATCATAAGAAACTCCCAAACCTGCCCAAAACCTAAGCGCACACTAGGACACATTCTTCTCTAGTTTCCGGACGTCTTGGTCGTTTCTTGACGTTTAGATTTTTACTCTTCCAAACTAAGTCAATTACATTACATTAGGTTTAGAAACCTCATTTTTACTATTTTTAAGTCATTATTCATAAGGTGAGGCTCTAACTTAGTCCATGGAATTTTCGGGGTGTTACAATGCACAACAACATGAGGAAAATCAATCATTCAAACTCTTTTTCTTCAAAACACAAGTTTTTCATGGACATGTATAACATACGGAAATCATGGAAACACATAAAACACATGACTCCAAAACAAAAGACAAACCAAGAGGAACTCATTACCTAGAGCTAGAATATGAGTAGAAGGAAAAATATAAGGATATCGGGACATCATATTGGCCTTAGTCTCCCAAGTAACACCCTCTACTAACTGATTCCTCCAAAATACTTTTACGGAAGAAACTTCCTTGTTTCTCAACTTCTTAACATGCCGGTGTAAAATCTCAACAGGAACTTCCTCATCAGAAAGACTTTCATCAACTCCCAAAACTTCTAAGGGGACTATGGACGTCGGATCTCCAACACATTTCATAAGCATACATACATGGAAAACTGGATGCACCGATGTCAAGTCATTTGGCAAATCTAGCTCATAAGCAATCTTACCAACAAGTCTCAAAATTTGATGTGGGCCTACATTTCGGGGACTAAGCTTCCCTTTCTTACCAAACCTTATTACACCCTTCATGGGTGAGATTTTCAAGTAAACCCAATTATGAATAACAAACTCTATATCCCTTCTTCTCACATCGGCATATTACTTTTGCTGACTTTGAGCTATTTTCAACCTTTCTCTAATAAATCGAACTTTCTCCATGGCCTCATATACCCAATTGGGACCTAATATGGCAACTTCACCCACCTCAAACCATCCTATAGAAGATCTATACCTCCTACCATACATGACCTCAAATGGAGCCATGTCTATACTCTAGGGATATATATTATTATAAGCAAACTGAATCATTGGAAAGTGGTCATCCCAATTACCCTTAAAATCAATCACACAAGCTCTTCACATATCTTCCAAAGTTTGGATAGTACGCTCCACTTTCCCATCAGTTTGGGGATGAAAGGTCGTACTAAACATTACAAGGGTACTAAAACCCTTTTGGAATAACTTCCAAAATTGAGAAGTTAATTGGGTACAAAGATTGGAAATTATGGTAAAGGCACTCCATGCAACATTACCATCACTCTCAAGTACATCTTGGCATAGTACTCCGTCAAATAAGAAACCTTGAATGGAAGGAAATGAGCTAATTTCGTCATCTGATCTACTATAACCCAAATACAATTATGTTGTCACCGAATTCGAGGCAAACCAACTATAAAGTCCATATTCAAGTCTTCCCACTTCCAAGTAGGAATGCTTATATCTTCGGACAAACCTCCAGCTTTCTGATGCTCAACCTTTACTTGTTGGCAATTTGGATACTTAGCCACAAATCCCGCAATATCGTTTTTCATCCTATTCAACAAATAGACCTCCAGTAAATTATGGTACATCTTGGTGGCTCCTGGATGAACGGAAAGCTGCGAACTATGGGCTTGTGATAAGATTTATTCCCTCAAGACATCAACATTCATAATACATAAACGACCTTGATATCTAAGCACACCATCTCCCACTTGGGAAAAAGCCTCAGCAGATTGCTTAAACACTACTTCTTTAAATTCTACCAAAATTTGATCAAGACCTTTCTTGGCTTTCACATCCACCACGAAAGACGATCCGGAACCATTGTGTACCATAAAATTTCCCTTGGTGGAGTCCACTAAATAAACACTTAATTGGGACAATCTTTGAACATCTCAAACCAACTCTTTCTTTTCTTCTTCAATATGAGCAACACTACCCATAGATAACCGACTAAGATCATCCTCTACCACATTAGCTTTAACGGGGTGATAAAGAGCATTCATGTTATAATCTTTCAATAACTCAAGTGAATTTTTTTGGTGAAGATTTAAATCTTTTTGATTAAGCACATATTGAAAACTCTTGTGGTCGGTAAACACATCTACATGAACTACATACACATAGTGTCTCCTATTTTTTAGGGCGAAAATGTTCTCTGCTAATTCAAGGTCGTGTGTAGGGTAATTATTTTCATGAATTTATGTTTCCTTGAGGCATAGGCAATAACTTTCCCATTTTTGCATAAGCACACACCCTAGCCTAATTCTCGAGGCATCACAATAAACCACAAAACCATATGTCCCTTCCGATAAGGTCAACACCGGAGCATAAGTAAGTCTATTCTTCAACTTTTTAAAATTCTTCTCACATAATTCAGACCATATGAACTTAGCCTTCTTTTGAGTCAAACCCTTCAAAGGAGAGGCAATTGAAGTAAATCCCTCAACAAACCTTCTATAGTAACATGCCAAACCCAAGAAACATCTAATATCCAAAGGAGTTAGAGGTCTAGGCCGACTCTTGACCGCATCCATCTTCTAAGGATCTACCTCAATTCCCTTACTTGAAATAATATGTCCAAGGAAAGCCACAGACCTTAGCCGAAATTCACATTTGCTAATCTTTACAGAGAGTTGTTGGTCCTTAAGAATTTGCAACACTATCCTCAAATAATCAATATGCTCATTCTCACACCTTGAGTAGATCAAAATATCATCGATGAACAAAATCACAAACATGTCAAGGTATTGTCTAAAAATCCTATTCATCAAATCCATAAACTCCGCATGAGAATTAGACAACCCAAATTACATTACCAAAAACTCATAATGACCATACCGACATTGAAAAGCCGTCTTCAGAATGTCATCTTCTTTCACCCTTAATTGAAGATAACCAGATCGAAGATTTCTCTTAGAGAAAAAACTTGCTCCTTGAAGTTGGTCAATTAAATCATTTATACTTGGGAGATGATACTTATTCTTAATGGTCACCTTGGTCAAATGTCGATGGTCAATACATATACGAAGAGAACCATCTTTCTTTATAACAAAAAAAACTGAAACACCCCATGGTGAGATACTCGATCGGATGAAACCCTTATCCAACAAATCCTTCAATTGTTCTTTCAACTCCTTAAGTTCTGTCGGAACCATACGACAAAGGAGAAATAGAAATAGGTTGCCTATCTGGGAGAAGGTCAATACCGAAGTCTATTTCCCGTTCGGGAGGAATACCATGTAAATCATCTGGGAACACATTTGGAAATTCATTAACAATAGGGACCAACTCGAGAGAAGGGGTTTTAGAATCTACATCCTTCACCCTAACAAGATGGTAAATGCAACCCTTAGAAATCATCTTTCTAGCTTTAAGATGAGAGACAAAATTAGCCTTAGGCATAGATTTCTCCCCATCCACTCTCGGACAGGCTCATTCGAGAATTGAAACAAGACTACACGAGTTCTACAATCCATAGAAGATTAACATGAGTGCAGCCAATCCGTACCTAAGATAACATCAAAATCTAACATATCAAGCTCTACCAAGTCAACAAGAGTAACTCTATGGGACAAGGAAACAAGACATTTTCTATAGACCCTCTTAGCCACAATCGAATCACGAACAAGAGTAGAGACAAAAAAATGTTCTAACAATACATCAGAAGAATATCAAACCTCATAGACACAAATGGCGTCACAAAACACAAGGTAGCACCAGGATCAAGTAGGGCATAAACATCAAGTTGTAAAACTTTTAACGTACCAGTAACCAAATAGGGTGAACCCTTTTTTTCACCACGAGTCTGAAGTGCATAGAATTGGCTTTGGTTAGGAGCATTGGAACCCGAACCACTAGGAGGAGCTTTATTGTCCTCTCTTTTTTTAGCCATAAGCATAGGGAAATCCCTCATTTTGTTACCACTCTTACCACAACCAAAGCAACCATCCGTGCCAGCTAGGAACTTACCTCGTGCTTCCTTCCACACTTGGTACAAGTAGACCTAGGCAATGAAGATCCAACTACCATTGCCTCCTTGAGGCTTAGGGTTAAACATCCCATCTTTGTTGAACTTAAGATGAGGATTGGAGGAATCTTTACAGGAAAACCTTTGTTGAAATATAGGACGACGATGTCCATCAGACCTTGCATGAAAGAAATTACCATCACTGGTCTTAGTGCTTTTTACCTATCAAGACTTATCCTTATGTTTATCCTCCATAATTTGTTGTACATGCACAATTAGACGAGAGATGTCCATGTTATTAATAAGCATGGCGTTTCGGCGCTCTTTAACCATTATTTCAGAAATATCCGGAACAAACTTACTAATCTTAGCCCTTAAATCGGTAATCATCATTGGATCATACTTAGACATTTGAGTAAACGTTAGAGCATATTCCCTCACACTCATACTTCCTTGTCGTAGGTTAATAAACTCAAGAACCTTCGCTTCACTCATCTCAAGAGGAAAGAACCTATCAAGAAAAGAGGCCTTGAACTTCTCCCAATCAAGAGGACCTGCATCTTTCGGTCTCCCTTATTTCTATTGGTTATACCATATTTGAGCCCCACCTTTTAGTTAATACGTGCCCAACTCTGCCTTTAACACGGCGTAACTCCCAAGATCATCAAAACCTTGTAGACCTCATCAAGAAACTTTTGAGATTCTTCTACAACCTTACAACCATCAAACTACAGAGTATTCATCCTTGTGAAGTCCCTCACACTTGAAGTTGTCATACCTATATTTGGGTTCTCGGGAACCACTACCCCCCTATTGGATTGAGCCGTCATGGCTTGAGCCAACACTTGAGAATTTGCCCTAAACTCCGCATTAGACACTTGCTCAGTCAAATGATCGACTGAAACATGAGGAGCCTAGGGAGGAGCTTCTTGTTCCACATTCTCCCTCACATTCCTTTAGCATACGATCTTCGGGTAGCTATATCCCGAAGAGCATATGATAAGGATTAGGAGAGATCATTTATGGATTAAAACTCTATCGCACAACTTTAGAGTAATGAAAGAAGTGGAGTTTCCTAATCATCTTGTAGCCTGTCATTCATAAATGTGGCACGCTTTACACTTATAAATAAGAATCTACTAGATGTGGCTTATGAGACATCCTATGACCATTCTAAATCTTGTGCTTTGTTACCAAGTTTGTCACGACCCAGGGGTACCCTTAGATGTAATAAGGCGTATAGAACCCCGAACGACTCCATACAAGCCATTTAGTTCTCATAACATAGATATAGAACAATAAGAGTAAAGAAATAGTCCAACTTCAAAACATTTTATAAAATAAAAGCGGATTTCTAGAACACTTGTCTCATTATATCTATCTAATACAATAGAATGAAATTGGGCCTAGCCCATACATCATGTCCAAAAGAGAAATACATGAAAGAAACTAAAACAATGAAAGCCCATCCTTAAAGCATGAGGACTCACAAAATCTCAGAAATCTCAAACTCAACCACTAGCCATGAAATTGATGACCCTAACTGTCAGACCCTACATTTGGGGAAATGTAGTCAAGAGTATGCAATAGTACAAAATAATGTACCAAGTATAATCTCCATGCATAAAGCATTTAAAACATTCTAAAAATGACATTTTATTTCATGACATGCAATTGACCAAGCTAAAACATGATATGAAAGAGTTAGAAAAAAGAATTCATAAAACCATGGTAATGCAAGCTAACATCCTCTTTAAAACCTTTGGACAAATATTCAATATTTCTTGAAGTAACCTTAGTACATTATCAATGTGGGGGATTATCCTTATCCGACATAGAGACCATGTGAGATATAACATGATCCCCCGGTGTCTACCACACCGAAAAGAGTTGTCCTACTTGCCATAGTAAAACCACGAACTTCTAGCTCAAGTGGATCTACTAGCTAATGTCTACTTTAGACAATCATCCTATGGGTGAACATAGGTAAGAGATAAACATATTTCTACTAGAAACCCGACCTCTACTAATGTGAGAGATTCCATCTCAACATCCTCTCGGTGCTAAGCATAAATCCCACGGAATAGTCATTTCTTACTTGTTCTTATTATTCATGGAAAGGTCTCCTTGGACAACCAATCCAAGCTACTTTCATTAGGATTTCTCTTACGCTTTGATTCAATTAGGTGAGAAATCCGTTTGAACCTAAGAATCATTTCTATATCAGAAAACTTTTCACATCATGCTAGTTATATATTTATGAGAATGTCCTTTCAACAACACAACAACAACATCATCATTGGTACTTTCTTCTCAAAGAACCCTTTAAACATTTACATATATTTCATAAAAAAATCATAAGTCCATAATTTACCTCTTGAGGTTCAAAACCCACTTTAAATCATCAACACTTAGAAAACATGGGTTAGATATGGATTTCATCATAAATTCATGTAAAGCTTGTAATACATGCTTAATTCCATAACCCAAGCATGGGTTAGATAGGTGCCATCTGACATATGCTAATGTTTGTAGTACGTGTGTCTACAATCATGCAATAGTATAGTAACCCAACCAAGAGTTGGGGTCGTGTCCCAAGGGAGCGCTTTTGAGAAGTAATAGAAAAATAAAATTAAGTTTTAACTAGTCATAGCTAAAGATATTAACGATTAAAAACATTGTAAATTAAAGGGGAACACAAAAGTGTCAAATAACAATGGGGGATTTGTCACTAGTAAGTAAAAACAATAAAAATACAAGTAAATCAAGTATGGGGAAGAGTTCTTGCGGTGTGACCGCAATACAAGTTGAGATAAATAGTTGGGTACATGATTTCGATAGGAAATTTGCAACATAATAGTGACTAGGCTAGCTTTAGATGGAAATAAGTTTCCTCTCGGGTAACTTACCCCGTTTTAAATGCGTTCCCCTCGGACACCCATTTGCCGCGTGAAGGCCAGCCTACGCCTTACCTCACTAACTCTCTCAAGCTAAGTGTTAGGATATGGGACTAGGGCTCACCCTCTCAGGCTGAACCTCATGTCGGCCCACTCCTTAGGCCATCAGTCTAGCAGTGTTGGTTTCGCGACCTCCCTTTCGGGCAAGCCGAAAACAAATGGGTGGATTTGTATTTACAACTACAAAACCATTAAATTAAACCACAATCACTAGGTGAAATCACCATTAAAATACATCTAACCTATCAGCAAGCAAGACCCAACAATAATATCAACACATATTTGCTAAATCACACCCCAAGAATGGGGTTTTTAGCCGCACATCAAGAGATAGAAATGTATACCTAAATGATCTTGCATTCAAATGGGTATGAAGTAATAAGTATTGATTTGAGCAAAGAAGGAAGAATCCAAGAGACCCACTTCCAAATTCAAAGAGGTGAAACCCTCTTCTTCTTCAAGTCTTCAAACCCTTACAAACTTTAGAGTAAAATAAAAAGTACTAAAAATTAATTGTTCTAAAGTTGATACTAAAAATGTAATTCTAAAATCTGATACTAAGCTAAAACTCTCAATAAGTATTTATAGTTTTCAAAAATCTGTGCTGTGGCGGATCACTCGGCAACATTAGTAAGAATCGCTGATCTACTCGGTGATTCGCCCTTTGGTGTTGTTCATTGCCATCTTGCACCATCCTTCGGCATCGTCGTGCTCTGGGTCATTGGGTGACATAGTACTGCTTCACGGACCTTCTCGGCGATGCGCCGACTTCTCCCTTTTTCTGCCGACTTGATCCTAGGGCTCAGCACACTGGAATAAAAGGCGAAGTTAGACCTTTCGGCGACTCACCAAGTGGACTCGGTGATCCTCAGGCCTTCAATTTTTTCTTCTTTTCAGCCTTTTCGTTCCTTTTTGTGAAGTAGTGTCCATGCTTTCTTTCAAACATGGAATGCTTGAAACTCAAGGGTTTTCATCAGAGATTGAGATAAAATAACAATTTGAGGACACAATTTCTATTAAAATATAGCCCTAAATGAGTCCAATTTGTGGACTCATCAACACCCTCAACTTAAACATTTGCTTGTCCTCAAGCAAACTCAAGTTCAGTTGTTCAAAAAGGGTGTCTCAAATAGTGTTGCAGAAGACTCAACCATGAATGTGCACAACAAGACTTCAAACTACTTATGGGAAGATTAAATTATGTACTCAAAGATTCAAGTTGTGACACACCATTACCAACGATTTTCATGCTCACTATACTTTTTACTAATGTAAGTTCAAGCTAAACGAAAGTATCTAAATGCCCTCACACAAAGAATGATTCCATATTCACACAGAGGCTAATAAATTTAAGACCAGGAATCAGCTTCAACGCTCACACTCAAAAAGAGGAACACAATTCATGTTTTCGCCCACAGGTTTTCCCTTATTTTCCAATCGACTTTCGGTTCGGCTTACTAAAGATAAAAAAAAAGGTCTTTTCAAGGATTTTAATAGGGCTGAGTGCATAGGTATGGTCATTTAGGCTCAGTGACTTCTTCATCCTCATGAGATGTGGTGTTCTCAAAACGTCCTTTACCTTTTCCTTATCACTTTTTCTTCTAGTGCTTCTAAGTCATCCTTTTATTCACTCTCCATGTATTGCTTGGAAAGCCAATTCATTTTGCACCTTTATCCAAAAATTATATTTTTTTTGAAGAGTTTCCATTTTGTTTTGCAATACCATGGGTTATAGAGACTTTTTTTTGCACTTCTTGACTCCTCCTTTTCCTTTTCACCACACTCCCAACTTAGGCTTTTGGCCTAATTTGACTATTCACTAAACCACAAATCAAGAGGATTATAGATAGTGGGTCAAGTAAGTTCTAGGGTTCATCAAGTTTCTTCCAAAGAAAAGTAAGGCTCAAGGGGTGTTCAAAAGAGTTTCACACGCTCACTGGTAGGCCACAAAAGAGGTAGGTGTTAAATTTGGCTCACACTCTTTAAAGTTGCCTAAGATCATCTCAAGAGCACACCTTTCTAAATCAATCAGAATAACGGGGCAAATTCTAGGTTTATTCGTGCATAGTTCAAAGTAAGCTAATCACACAAGGCATCGAAACTTAAGTCAAACAAGACTACACACTTTCTCTAGTGTGCAGTGGTCATTACAAGAGAATCAATTCAATAAATGGTTAATCACAACAAGATGCAAAGAGTTCACATATTGTCTATGAAACTTCATTTGGTCTCGTCGTAGTCGCACATTCATGTTCGTTCGATTGAGAGAACTATTCAAGTCATCAGCATTGATCGTAATCGAGCCTTAAATTTTACAAGAGAACAAACACTTTCAACACAAGCGATGGAGAAATTTTTTGTAAAACATTTTTTTTTTGGAATGGTCAATATTTGTATCAATCAAAATAAAAAAGAGGAGCTAGAAGCTCAAATAATTACCAAAGCAGTTTTAATGACAATTTAAAACAGACAACCCAAATATATACCAAACATGAATCATAAATAGCACAGAAAAGATGAGCCTCACCCCACCACAAATAAAAGCAATTTGTACTCAAATGCAATTAACACATAATCTGAAAGGCAAAATAAAGAAAGACTGAGAGGGAGGTAAAGAGGGGATCCTGTCTAAGTAGTCGCTCCATCTATCTAGGCATTATTACCCGCATTGACTTCCAGAAGGACCATCTCCACTGGGTCCATCAGTATGAGCTTTTGCCAAGGAGGCTTGCACATCAGCGTCTATCATGATTTCTTCAGTCTCGGCTATGTCGTCCACTGCAGCTCCCTCGAACATCTCTTTGTCAGTCTCCTCCTCTGAGTCAAGGTCGACTATAATTTTTGCTCTATCCCCATATCCAGTGGTGGTCTGAGGCATCACAGACATGTCTGGAATCTTCTTTGTTCCAAAGATCATGGACACGCCGGTGAAATTCAAGTGGGTTACATCTTTTGGCATCTCACCAATGGCTGCTTTTAAAGTTGTCACTTAATATGTTGCCCCTTGGTTGTGCCCACACAATTCTATCCTGGCTGCTAGGGAGTTAATGATAGTGTTCAGAGGGTCACAACATCATCTAGGGCGATTTGGATCATGCTTGGAATAATGGCCTCTATATTGGCAGCCCGAAGATCAGCAGCAAGGGCAATATGCCCCATTGATGAATCCACAAATTAGTCTCATTTAGGGCTTTATTTTGATAAATTTTTTGTCCTTAAATGTTTATTTTATTTCAATATCTGATGAAAGCCTTTAAATTTCAGGTATTTGAAGTTTGAAGGAATGCATGGACACTACTTCACAAAAAGGAATGAAAAGCGTGAAAAGAACAAGAAAATGAAGGCATGAGGATCGCCGAGTTCACTTGGCGAATTGCCGAAGGGTCTCACTTCACCTTTTGTTCCAGTGTGCTGAACCTTGAAGGAAAGGATCAAGTCGGCGGAAAAAGAGAGCAATCGGTGCATCACCGAGAAGTTCCGCGAGGCAGTACTATGTCCCCCAATGACCCAGAGCACGATGATGCTGAAGGATGGTGCAAAACGGCGATGAACTACACCAAAGGTAGAATCGCCGAGTTGATCGGTGATTCCGACTAATGTCGTAAAGTGATCCACTGCAACACAAATTTTTGAAATCTATAAATACTCGTTGAGATTTATAGCTTAGTATTAGATTTTAGTATCATATTTTGGATTTCGTACTATTTTATTTTACTCTCAAGTTTGTAAGGGTTTGAAGACTTGAAGAAGAAAAGGGTTTCACCTCTTTAAATTTGGAAGTGGGTCTCTTGGATTCTTCCTTCTTTGCTCAAATCAATACTTATTACTTCATACCCATTTGAATGCAAGATCATTTATGTATACATTTCTATCTCTTGATGTGAGGCTAAAAACCCCATTCTTGGGGTGTGATTTAGCAAATATGTGTTGATATTATTGTTGGGTCTTGCTTGTTGATAGGTTAGATGTATTTTAATGGTGATTTCACCTAGTGATTATGGTTTAATTTAATGGTATTGTAGTTGTAAATACAAAACCACCCATGTGTTTTTTCCTTGCCCGAAAGGGAGGTCGCGAAACCAATACTGCTAGACTGATGGCCTAAGGAGTGGGCCGACATAAGGTTCAGCCCGAGAGGGTGAGCCCTAGTCCCATATCCTAACACTCAGCTCGAGAGAGTGAGTGGGGTAATGCATTAGCTGGTCTTCATGCGGCAAGTGGGTGTATGAGAAGAACGCATTTGCAAAAAGGGTAAGTTGCCCGAGAGGGAACTTATTTCCATCTAAAGCTTAGCCTAGTCACTATTATATTGCAAATTTCCTATCGAAAGCATGTACCCAACTATTTATCTCAACTTGTATTGCGGTCACACCCCAAGAACTCTTCCCCATACTTGATTTCTTTATTTTTGTTGTTTTTTAATCTCTAGTGAAAAAACCCCCATCGATATTTGACACTTTTGTGTCCCTCTTTTGATTTACAATGGTTTTAATCATTAATGTCTTTAGCTACGACTAGTTAGAACTAAATTTTATTTTTGTATTAATTCTCAAGACCACTCCCTTGGGACACGACCCCAACCCTTGGTTGGGTTACTATACTATCACACGATCATAGACACTCGTACTGGAAGTTGTGTCGTTGATTACATGAATAGAGAAATTCAAAACATCAAAATGGCGTCGCTACCGGGGACTGGTGTTACTTCAAAAAGTTTAGATTAGTATAATTTTTGTTCTTAGTAATTATAATCTACTTACCTAATTTTCAGTTTTGTTTTGAGCATTTGTGTGTTTCCACAGCCATATGAGTGTGAATGGCGAAAATAGCTGCCAAGCAAGAAACCCATCGTGTTATGCTTTTCATCGAGATGATATTGATGATATTAATAGTGTGTACAACCGTGCCCATGTTGGTGAGATGAAGGCAATTTGCATGCCACAAGCAGACGGAAATGCAACATTTAAAATTACTAGCACAACACTCCATCTCATACATTCAAGAGGTGTACGTGGAGCGTTACAGTATGAAGACTCGTATGAACATATACGAAGCTTCATAGGAGTGTGCACCCCTCTGTCATTCAAGAATCTATTGCAAGTATGCATACAACTACGATTATTTCCATTATCATTAACGGGGAAATCCACAAACTGGTTGATCGAGCTTCCAAAGAAATCCATCAAGTCATGGGAGGAGATGGTTACGACTTTTCATTAAAGATTCTTCCCTCCATCAAAAATGATAAAGCTAAGAGACGACATTAAAAGTTTTATTCAAAAGGAGGGCGAACCAATTCACGAATCCTGGACAAGATTTCAGAGAATTTTGCAAAAATGTCCGACACATCGATTACCGAGTGAGTTACTGCTCCAATACTTTTCTCATAGTCTGGATATAGTTAATAAAGGGATAGCTGATCAGCTGGTGTAAGGAGGAATACTATTACCATCATTTGAAGTAGCATCATTTCTCCAAGATGGCATGACTAGAGTAAATCAAGCATGGTACACAAAAGATGACATAGTTTTCCCACTGTACTTCAGCTTAACGGAAGAACAACTCAAAAAAGAAAGGGAAAGGGACGAAAACATCAAAAAGATGTTTTCTCAAATGGAAGTGATACACGAGCACATGAAAGGGACATATGGGGTATTTCAAGTTGAGGAGGGTTCTCCTTCCGGTTATTTAAGACCAGGGGAGAATCAAGGTTGGAACTCCAAAATAATTGAGGGGGGCTCTTCATCCGGTTACTAAAGATCGGGGGAGAATCAAGGTTGGAACTCCATAAGATATGACGAGCGTTTCCACCCACGTTATCAACAGCGGGGCTGAAATGAAGGTTGGAACCATTACATGGGTGAAGAATCAAGGAGTTATTGCCACGATTGGGTTGAGCAAGATGACCTTGAGGAAGACCATACTCAATTGAGTGAAAGCCCAAAATCAAAAGGGAGGGCAAGCAGTCCTCGGGTAGATGATCTATTGTGACACATACTTGATAAAGTTGAGGGTTCTGATGATTTGCTGAAAGGAATGAGGGATGAATTTTCATAACTAAATGGTAAAGTGAATTCTCATGCTGAGGCCATCAAAACACTGGAAGGTTAATTGAGTCTATTATCAGCTAAATTGACATCGAGGACACTAATGAAAGATAATGAAAGAGGGCTGGTTGTGGTAATCCGCAGTGGAAAGATGTCAAAAGGGAGTGTGATGGAAGATGAGGACCCTCTAACGCAAGAAGAGAGCCAGCGTATAGAGGAACCGGAATCACTTATTCCACAAAACCTTGCCAAAGAACCACAAGATAATGCAGAGCAACATGTTCAAACTCTGAAAATCACACACCCTTTACCCATAATACCTCCACCATTTCCTCAACGTTTGAAAAAGAAGAATGAAGACGAGAAGTTAAAAAAACATTGTCAGTATTCAAGAACTTAGCAATTAACCTCCCTCTGGTGAAAGCATTGTTGGAAATGCTGGGGTATGCCAAATTCATGAAGGAGCTGGTTACAAAGAAAAGAAACTTGGAGTATAAAACGATTAAGGTACCCCATAGTTGCAGCTCAATCATGACAAATTAGTCAATCAATAAGAGAGAAGATCCTGGGGAATTCACAATTGGCATGCTCCAATTCGCTAAAGCTTTGTGTGACTTAGGAGCAAGCATTAACTTGAAGCCCTATGCAATATACAAGCAACTTGGTTTGGGTGAATCAAAGGCAACCACAATTAGACTCCTTATGGCTGATCGATCAATCAATAACCCAATGGGGATACTCCATGACATATTGGTAAAAGTAGATCGGTTCATCTTTTCGGCTGATTTCGTGATTCTAGACTGCGAGATTGATGCTGAAATCCCCATTATTTTGGGAATGCCATTCTTGGATACCGAGAGAGTATTGGTGGATGTCGAAAGCAGAAAATTGAAGTTCTGTGTGAACGATGATGAGGTGACCTTCAATATTTGTAAATCCATGAAGCAACCAAGTAATATCCAAGTGATGTCTACTGAGGATGTTATAGATGAGGCAGTGGTAAGTGTTAGCCTTTTAATGCGAAAGAATGAACCCCTTGAGTCTGTACTTACTAAATGTGATGAATCCAAAGTTCAAGGCTATGAGGAAATGGTGTCTGCCTTATCAGGGTTAAGAGTATACTAAAGGAATTCAATCAAGTTGGACATCGACCTGAAAATAGAGAAAGTCCTCCTGTAAAGCCATCAACAGAAGAACCCCCGAATCCGGAATTAAAAGTCCTGCCTCTAATCTAAAGTATGCCTTCCTAGGAGCCAATAACACGTTACCAATGATTATTGCAGCCGATTTGCTCGAAGGGCAGATGAAATTTTTCATTGAAGTACTGCGGAAGCATATAAAAGCTATTGGATGGACAATAGACGATATAGTAGGAATTCCTCCAGGGATCTGTACTCACAAGATTCGGCTTGACAGTGAATGTAAACCTAGTGTGGAGCATCAACGGAGATTTAACCCTCCAATGCAAGAGGTAGTGAAGAAGGAAATCATCAAGTGGCTAGATGCATGAGTGATCTACCCTATCGCAGATAGTAAGTGGGTAAGTCCAGTGCAATGTGTACTAAAAAAAAGGTATAATCGTAGTCCCAAATGCAAAAGGAGAACTTCTGCCGACAAGACCAGTGACTAGGTGGTGAGTATGCATGGACTATCAAAAGCTTAACTCATGGACCAAGAAATACCATTTTACAATGCCCTTTATGGACCAAATGATAGACCGGTTATCAGAAAGGGGATGGTATTTCTTTTTAGATGGATATTCCAGTTACAATCAAATCTCTATCGCACCGGAAGACCAAGAGAAAACCACTTTTACATGTCCTGATGGAACTTTTGCATTCAAATGGATGTCATTCGGATTTTGTAATGCCCCAACAACATTCTAGTGTTGCATGTTGTCTATTTTGGCGGATACGGTCGAAGACTCTATGGAGGTATTCATGGATGACTTCTTAGTCGTAGGGGACACATTTGAGAAATGTTTGACACACTTAGGACAGGTTCTCCAAAGGTCTGTGGATACAAATCTGGTTCTCAATTGGGAAAAATGTCATTTTATGGTAAAGGAACAAATCATTCTTGGACACAAGTTGTCGCAAAAGGGGCTGGAGGTTGACAAGGCAAAAATTGAGGTCATTGAGAAATTACCCCCACCAATTTCAGTGATAGGTATTTGCAGTTTCTTGGGTCATGCAGGTTTCTACCGAAGGTTCATTAAAGACTTCTCAAAGATTGCACAACCACTATGTATACTCCTAGAGAAGGAACTGAAGTTCTATTTTGATGATGCTTGTATGACCGCATTTAAGTGTTTGAAAGAAAATTTAGTATCCACCCCAATTATCGTCAGTCCTAATTGGTCCGAATCTTTCAAAGTAATGTGTGATGCTAGTGGAATGGCCTTGTGAGTAGTATTAGGGATAAAGCGCAACAAACTATTTCACCCAATTTATTACCCAAGCAAAACTCTGAATAGTGCCCACCAAAATTATACAGTAACGAAGCAGGAGTTGCTCACACTGGTCTATGCATTTTAAAAGTTCTGGGCATACTTGTTAGGAACCAAAGTAATAGTACACACTGATCATGCTGCTCTCCGCTACTTGATGGCGAAGAAAGATACAAAACAAAGATTGATAAGGTGGGTGCTATTACTACAAGAGTTCGATTTTGAGGTGAAAGATCGAAAAGGTTGCGAAAATCAAGTGGCCGACCACTTATCAAGGTTGGAAGGAAGGGAAGATACCGAGCGTGAGAGTGACATAGACGATTCTTTCCCCGATGAACATGTGTTTGCTATATCTATCAAACCTACACCATGGTATGCAGACTTTGCGAACTACATTGTGAGTGGATTGGTACCTGATGAGCTAACCTTCTACCAACAAAAGAGATTCATGTTTGATGTTAAAAAGTACTTTTGGAATTAACCTTACTTGTTTCGAGATGTTCTTACCATGTTATTAGGAGGTGTGTTCCGGAAGAGGAAGCGGTAGAAATTCTCCATGCTTGTCATGCATCCCTAGTAGGTGGTTACCATAGTGGTGTTCGCACTGCGGCTAAAGTCCTCCAAAGTGGTTATTACTGGCCGTCCCTATACAAAGATGCACATCAATTTGCAAAGAGATGCTCGCAATGTTAGCAGCAAGGCGGAGTGTCTAGAAGGCACGAGTTGCCTCTCACTCCTATTTTGGAAGTTGAATTATTCGATGTATGCGGGATCAATTTCATAGGCCCACTTCTGAGCTCATTTGGAAATAAATATATATTGGTGGCTGTAGATTATGTCTCCAAATGGGTAGAAGACATCGCACTCCCAAACAATGGAAGACAAAGTGTTGTCCAATTCCTGAAAAGCTACATTTTCGCAAAATTTGGCACTCCTAGGGCAATCATTAGCGATGGGAGGTTTCACTTTTGCAATAGGTGGTTTTCAATGGCACTGAGTAAATATGGGGTGAAACACAGGGTATGAACCCCATATCATCCCCAAACAACTGGCCAAGTCGAAGTGTCAAATCAAGAAATCAAAAGAATTTTGGTAAAGACTTTAAATGCAAACAGAACTTACTGGTTTATGAACCTTGATGAAGCATTATGGGCATACCAGACTTCTTATAAGACACCTATTGGTATGTCTCCATGCCGGTTGGTTTATGGTAAGGCTTGGCATTTGCCCATCTAAGTAGAACACAAAGTATTGTGAGAATTTAAGGCTTTAAATTTGGACTGGTCAAAAACTTTAAGGGAGAGGGTAGAACAGTTGACCGAAGAGCTATGTTGCAGAAGAGGAAGCGGTAGAAATTCTCCATGCTTATCATGCATCACCATAGTGGTGTTTGCACTACCACTAAAGTACTCCAAAGTGGTTATTATTGGCTGTCCCTATACAAAGATGCACATCAATTTGCAAATAAATGCTCGCAATGTCAACAGCAATGCAGAGTGTCTAGAAGGCACGAGTTGCCTCTCACTCTTATTTTGGAAGTTGCATTATTCGATATATGGGGGATCAATTTCATGGGCCCATTTGTGAGCTCATTTGGAAATAAATATATCTTGGTGGCTGTAGATTATGTCTCCAAATGGGTAGAAGACATCGCACTCCCAAATAATGGAGGAAAACGTGTTGTCCAATTCCTGAAAAACTACATTTTCGCAAGATTTGGCACTCCTAGGGTAATCATTAGCGATGGGGGGGTGTCACTTTTGCAATAAGTGGTTTTCAATGGCACTGAGTAAATATGGGGTGAAACATAGGGTAGCAACCCCATATCATCCCCAAACAAGTGGCCAAGTCGAAGTGTCAAATCAATAAATCAAAAGTATCTTGGCAAAGACTTTAAATGCAAACAGAACTTACTGGTCTAAGAACCTTGATGATGCAGTATGGGCATACCAGACTACTTTAAGACACCTATCGATATGTCTCCATGCCGGTTTGTTTATGGTAAGTCTTGTAATTTGCCCATCTAGATAGAACACAAAGCATTGTGGGCATTGAAGGCATTAAATTTGGACTAGTTAATAACTTTAAGAGATAGGGTAGAACAGTTGACCGAAGAGGTGTGTTCTGGAAGAGGAAGCGGTAGAAATTCTCCATGCTTGTCATGCATCCCCAGTAGGTGGTCACCATAGTGGTGTTTGCAATGACGCTCAAGTTCTCCGAAGTGGTTATTACTGGTCGTCCTTATACAAAGATGTACATCAATTTGCAAGGAAATGCTCGCAATGTCAGCAGCAAGGCGGAGTGTCTAGAAGGCACGAGTTGCCTCTCACTCCTATTTTGGAAGTTGAATTATTCGATGTATGCGGGGTCAATTTCATGGGCCCACTTGTGAGCTCATTTGGAAATAAATATATCTTGGTGGCTGTAGATTATGTCTCCAAATGGGTAGAGGACATCGCACTCCCAAATAATGGAGGAAAAAGTGTTGTCCAATTCCTGAAAAGCTACATTTTCGCAAAATTTGGCACTCCTAGGGCAATCTTTAGCGATGGGAGGTCTCACTTTTGCAATAGGTGGTTTTCAATGGCACTGAGTAAATATGGGGTGAAACACAGGGTAGCAATCCCATATCATCCCCAAACAACTGGCCAAGTCGAAGTGTCAAATCAAGAAATCAAAAGTATCTTGACAAAGACTTTATATGCAAACAAAACTTACTGGTCTATGAACCTTGATGATGCAGTATGGGCATACCAGACTTCTTATAAGACACCTATCGGTATGTCTCCATGGCAGTTGGCTTATGGTAAGGCTTGTCATTTGCCCATGTAGCTAGAACACAAAGCATTGTGGGCATTGAAGGCTTTAAATTTGGACTTGTCAAAAACTTTAAGGGATAGGGTAGAACAGTTGACCGAACTGGATCAATTTAGACTCATATCGTATGAAAGTTCAGCCATCTACAAAGAGAAGATGAAGAAATGGCATGATGCTCAAATACTCAAGCGGGACTTTAAGGTAGGAGATTGGGTTTTGTTATACAACTCTCGACTTAGACTCTTTCCCAGAAAGCTCAAATCCAAATGGTCTGGACCTTTTAGAGTAACACGAGTGTTCACCAATGGTGCCATAGAAGTTGAGGATCAGGAAGGACCCCCATTTAAAGTGAACGGTCAACCCCTGAAATTATACTTTGGGGATTGTCAAGAGAATTCTTTGGTTGAAGTGGTGTATTTAGAAGACGCCTGACGGCGCTGCTGCGTCGTGCCACAACGTTAACTAAGGCATTGTTTGGGGGGCAACCCAAAAACTATTTATTGCTTTCTTTTTCTTTGATAAAATAATGATGTGTTGATTGTGCAGAAGAAACTGTGGAGAGTGACCAAAAAAGCACAGATTGGCGAGCAAGGGATTTAGTCGGCGAGTCACCAAAAAGGTCGGCGAATCCAATCTTATCCGCCATTTGACTCAAGACATTGTCAACATTGGAGTCTGTAAAAATCGGCGAGCTTTGGAAATTATTAGCGAATCGCCGACCATGTCGGCGATCACGAGGGAAACCGCCGATTGGAACCCCGTAAACCAGAGGTTCTTTAAATACCGATCAAAAAACTAAACAATCGGCGCCACGCCAAGTTAGTAGGCGAGCTTGATTAACGTCGCCGAGTGGGCGAAAAATGGACGGTCTTTGCAAGCCAAAGGTTTCAAAGTTTCAACTGCATTCCCTTTCCCCACTTTTCACCGTCCAAACTCACATCAGTACTCTAGTGGTTGAATTGTGCTCGGATTTAGATCACATTTCTACCTAGCACATCAGTAATATCTAATTCGGCATCAAAGGTTGGTAATCGAACCCCTCAGTTATTCGATCATAATTTTTACTCATTTGCGTAATGTTGAAATGATTGAAAATTGTTGTTGAGTCTCTAAGTTGATGGGATTGCATGTGTTACCAATTACGATTCAATACTTACTGAGTAACTGGTAGACTCCCACTAGATCATGCGTTGATTTGAAATTGTGTTGATTTGGGTGTGTAAAAGTTGCTCCAGGTCTTCGATGACTTTATGCCTTAGGTGCTTAAATTGTGTTTTCGGGGGGTTGCGGGGCCTATTTCAAATGTTGGGTCTAAAGTAGGCACAATAGGTGATTCATCGAGCTGTGACGAGCTCGATGAATCACTCCGCGGTTCGCCTAAGTACCCCAGCTTGCCTTTAATATCATGCTTTATTTATTGTGGTTGCTGTAACATTCGGCGAGAAGCACTGGATCGCCAAGCGCACTCTACGACTCACAGAATGACACCTTAATCGCCCTTTATCTGCACCCTTAAATCCTTTTGCACTATGACCCATTATCTGTGGCTCGCCGAATGTATTTGGTGGCACGCCAAACGGATAATCTTGTCTTTCTGGAGATAAAAATCTCTGCTTTGGTTGTTTAAATACTGTCTAACTCTGTCTCAAAGTTTTTTACAAAAGTGGCTAGACCTAAGGTCACAAGGAGAGATATACAACCCCGACATGTAAGAGCACAAGATTTCAAAAGAGACGAAAAGATAGAAAAACTGGCGAAAGAGAGGAGAGAAAGTAAGAAAGTGAACTCAAGTAGAAGGGTCCCCATTGATCCACTATTCCTTCATGGAAACGTTGATTCTACACGGTGATAAACTCTTTTTTGGCGAGCCATGAGGTGGACAAAATGGGTGCTGCGAACATCACTGCATAACCTAGGACAAATGAACACAATGAGAACCAGAATGACAATTCGGGGACCATTGTCAAAATTCTAGCTAATGCATCAGACAACAATACCCTGACAAATGGAAAAAGTGTGTACACAGGATCCCCTCTTTACTCCTCTCTCTATCTTTCTTTATTTTCAGTGTTGGATATTCATCATTTGCATTAGAGGACAAACACATTTATTTGTGGTAGGGTGAGGCCCATATTGTTTGCTTCTTTTGGATATTCGTGTTTTGAGTATATTTGGGTTGTTCTATTTTTAATTGTGTTATATATTACCTTTCGTGGATGTTTGAGTTCAAGGCTCCTCTTTTTTATTTTAATTGATGCAAATTTTGACCATTCCAATTTTTTTTTTATTTTCAAAATATTTCGCCACCACTTGTGTTGAAAGTGGCTATTTTTTTGGAAAATTTAAGTCTCAGTTCTGATCAATACTGATGACTTGAATAGTGCACTCAATCGAACGAACATTAATGTGTGGCTCTGACGAGACCAAATGAAGTTGCATAGACAATATCTGAACTCTGGGCATCTTGTTGTGATTAGCCATTTATCGAATTGATTCTCTTGTACTGACCATTGCACACTAGCATAAGTGTGTACTCTTGTTTGACTTAAGTATAAATGCCTTGAGTGAATAGCTTACTTTGAACTATGCATGAATAAACTTAGAATTTGCCCCGTTAGTCTGATTGATTTAGAAAGGTGTACTCTTGAGTTGATCTTAGGCAACTTTATAGAGTGTGAGCCAAATTTGACATATACCTCTTTTGTGACCTCCCGGTGAGCGTGTGAAACTATTTTGAACACCCCTTGAGCCTTACCCTTTTTTGGAAAAAGCTTGATGAACCTTAGACCTTACTTGATCCACTACCTATAATCCTCTTGATTTGTAGTTTAGTGAATAGCCAACTTAGGCCAAAAGCCTAAGTTATGGGTGTGGTGAAAAGGAAAAGGAAAAGTGAAGAAGTGCAAGAAAAATTCTCTCTAACCCATTGTATTGCAAAACAGAATGGAAACCATTCTTAAAAATAAAAAATAAAAAAAATGTATTTATATATAATTTTTGAATAAAGGTCCAAAAGGAATTGGGCTTCCAAGAAATACATGGAGAATGAATGAAAGGATGACTTCGAAGCACTAGAAGAAAAATTGATAAGGGAAAGGAAAAGGACGTTTTGAGAACACCACATCTCAAGAGGATGAAGAAGTCACTGAGCCTAAATGACAATACCTTTGACCTCACCACCATTATAAGCCTTGAAAAGACCTTTTTGATCTTGAGTAATCCGAATCAAAAGTCGATTGGAAAATAAGGGCAAACCTATGGGAAAAAACATGCATTGTGTTCCTCTTTTTGAGTGTGACGGTTGCATCAGATTCCTGGTCTTAAATTGATTAACTTTTGTGTGTGAATATGCAATCATTCTTTGTGTGAGGGCATTTAGATACTTCTGTTGAGCTTGAACTTGCATTAGTAGCAAGTAATGTGATCATGAGAATCTTTGATATTGGTGTGTCACAACTTTAATCTTTGGGTACACAATTGATCTTTGCATAAGTAGTCTCAGTCTTGTTGTGTATGTTCATGATTGAATCTTGTGTAGCACTATTTTAGAAATCCTTTTTGAACGACTGGACTTGAGTTTGCTTGAGGACAAGCAAAATTTTAAGTTGGGGGTGTTGATGAGTCCACAAATTGGACTAATTTAGGGATTTATTTTAATAGAAGTTGTGTCCTCAAATGCTTCTTTTATCTCAATATCTGATGAAAACCTTTAAGTTTCAGGTATTTGAAGTTTGAAGGAATGCATGGACATTACTTCGCAAAAAGTAACGAAAAGGCTGAAAAGAACGAGAAAATGAAGGCCTGAGGATCGTCGAGTGCACTTGGCGAATCGTTGAATGGTCTCACTTCTCCTTTTCTTCCAGTGTGCTAAGCCCTGAAGGAAAGGATCAAGTTGGCGGGAAAATAGAGTAGTCGGCGCATCACCGAGAAGTTCTGTGAAGCAGTACTATGTAGCCCAATGACCCATAGCACGATGATGCTGAAGAATGGTGCAAGACGGCGATGAACTACACGAAAGGGCGAATCGATGAGTTGATCGGCGATTCCGACTAATGTCTCCGAGTGATCCGCCGCAGCACAGATTTATTGAAAACTATAAATACTCGTTGAGAGTTATAGCTTAGTATCATATTTTAGTATCATATTTTGATTATCAGATTTTGGATTTAGTACTATTTTATTTTACTCTCAAGTTTGTAAGGGTTTGAAGCTTTGAAAAAGAAAAGGGTTTCACCTCTTTCAATTTGGAAGTGGGTCTCTTGGATTCTTCCTTGTTTGCTCAAATCAAGACTTATTTCTCTATACCCACTTGATTTCAACATCATTGAAGGTATACATTTTTATCACTTGATGTGTGGCTAAAAACCCACATTCTTGGGGTCTGATTTAGAAAATATGTGTTGATATTATTGTTGGGTATTGCTTGTTGATAGGTTAGATGTATTTTAATGGTGATTTCACCTAGTGATTGTGGTTTAAATTAATTGGTTTGTAGTTGCAAATACAAAGTCACCCATGTGTTTTTCGCTTCCCTAGAAGGAGATCGTGAAACCAAGACCACTAGACGTATGGCCTAAGGAGTGCATCGACATGAGGTTCAGCCCGAGAGGGTGAGCCCTAGTCCGATATCCTAACACTCAGCTCAAGAGAGTGAGTGGAGTAAGGCGTAGGCTGGTCTTCATGCGGCAAATGTGTGTCAGAGAGGAACGCATTTAAAACGGGGTAAGTTGCCCGAGAAGGAACTGATTTCCATCTAAATCTTCGCCTAGTCTCTATTATCTTGCAAATTTCCTATCGAAAGCATGTACCCAACTATTTATCTCAATTTGTATTGTGGTTACATCCCAAGAACTCTTCCCCATACTTGATTTCTTGTTATTTTTGTTGATTTTTAATTACTAGTGACAAAACCCCCAGTGATATTTGACATTTTTGTGTCCCTCTTTTGATCTACAATGTTTTTAATCGTTAATGTCTTTAGCTACGACTAGTTAGAACTAAATTTTATTTTTTTATTAATTCTCAAGACCACTCCCTTTGGACACGACCCCAACCCTTGGTTGGGTTACTATACTATCACACGATCGTAGACACTCATATTGGAAGTTGTGTCAATCATTACGTGAATAGAGAAATTCTAAACATCACCCATCTGGATTAAGGAAGCCTGGGTGAGTGGAGGGCAGGAAATAGCAGCAACAACATTAGGTGTGGGAGACCTTGCAGTAGCGGAAGAATCTGGAGATTCCTTTGCAGGTGATGATTCTGTGTTTCCTGACTCCACCAATGTTGCCTTCTTCCTTTCTTCTTGATCCTTAATGTACTCGGCTTCGATCCTCCGGATATCAGGAAATAGCAGCAACAACATTAGGTTGTGGGCATCATTTCCACATCTTTCTTGACATCCCGAGGTACCCGAGCTTGTTTGCACAATGTTGTGATCAATATTGGGAATGGAGGTGAGGTATGGGTCTGCCTTGCACGCATGAGTATCTCTGAAGTGAAGATTTCTCCCAAGTTTATCCGTATTTCCTCTATGATGCAACCCAGGCAAGCTGCCTTGGCAAGGTAAAGAATCGACTCATTCTGGAATGGCATGATTGTGCTGCTGAAGAAACCAAACCAGAACATTGCTGATATGTTCAGTTCTTTCTTTTCAATCGGAACTCCTTCCGCCAACCATTTCGGAGCCTCATCTGAAATTAGTGGGGCTAACCACTTTTCATCTCATCTAGTTTCTTTGTTCCGATCAAGTGCTGGCAGTGATCTCCAGTATTCGTGGACATGCCCAAAACCACGTTAATCGCCTCACTATCACACTTCACCCTCCTGCCTCTGACAACCAAATTTTCTACTTCTTTGAAGGTTTCTGACAGTTGCTTTTTCTGGGGTATTACTGCACTATATGCACTATAGAACTCTATTACACAGCTTGGATTATACAGACCGCAGGGCTTGGTGAAAATTTGGAACTTATGGTATCGCAGGCACTCAATTATCTCTAGGTGTCTGTCTATAACTCCATCAATGAACAACCGCTTTTCCTCCAGAATTGTTCTCAGTCCCTCAGCTTTTACTCGATTTGTTGACTTAGGCGGAGGACCCTGTACTGGAGGTGCTAGTACCATTGCCTACTCTAGAACTTGATATGTAGGAGTGGTAGGCTGGGTGTTCCTAATCCTGGATGGATCATTCAGCTTCTTTGTTCGCCGCTCAGCCCTCTGTGCTATTAACAAATCATATTCATCAGAACCCACATCTTCACTTTCAGATAGGTTGGGGTCATTTCTGTAAAATTCATTATTGTCAGTGCTTGCATCTGATAGTTCAAGGATCTTATCCTTGCCCTTATCTCTCCCTCCAACTGTGGAAAATTTAGCAACCTTGCTTCTGGATGCAACTGCATCCTCGTTGATTTTAATACCTTTTGTTTTTCTTTGGGGTGACCTTTCTGTTGCAACTTTAGTTCTATCCATTTCTGTAAAGAATTTGGGAATAAGTTAGAACAACTAGATCAAATTCATAGGGACACAATTGCAGACTATCTCACCGAATAGATCGGCGAATCACCTAATTACTTTGGCCAGTACTTCTTTATCCGCTTAAAGTTATAGTGCAATAAAGGAGAGGGGTACAGGAAAGGGGCGATCGATGATTCTTTCAAGGATTCACCAAATTCCTTTGGCGATCTGATATTTCTCGCCGAAAGCTACAGAATTAATGTCTCAAGTAGCATGGAATTAAAGGTGAGATGGGTTCAATAGGCGAACTGTTGAGTGATTTGGCGAGCTTGACCTAGGTCGCCAATTGTCCCATCAAGTCTATTTCCCACCTATCTTCTCGATTTCAACCCGCAACCCCCGAAAACTAAATCAAAACATGCACTAGTTCAATCAATCTTACAGTTTTTCTCTTTGCCCAACTTAAACACTATGCAGGAGCACGTCATAAAATTTCATTCATGCTAAATCATCAGAATGGGATTTCAAAATTTAAAGCAGAAGGGTTGGATTAGCAAATCAACAGAGGCACTTGAATAGTCTAAAATTGTCATAAAGACATAATACACAACATGGGATAAAATTACTTGCAATGAGAGTGCAATTATCACAATTAAATGCAGGATTTTGTGAACTAATCTTTTAGGCAGATCAAGTCAACACTGTGATGCTATGCAACAAATTAGTGCAGATCCAGGCACAACTAAATCAGCTAAAATACTCAAGAGATACAATTTTTTTTGAAAATACTAAATAGGTGCGATTTTGTAAAAATCGAGAGTGAGACAATGTGAAAAAGGTTGAAAGTGAGACCAAATTATAGGCCACCTCTCCCACATAACTCAAAATCTCAAAGGTTTCTAATGAATCTACGACTAAGCTTTCCCTTGTTTCCGAACCTCATAACACCTTTCAGGGGTAACACCTGAAGCCAAACATCATCACCCTCCATGAGCACTAGGTCTCAAACTCTCCAATCCAAATAAATATTATGTTGATTCTAGAATGTCAACAGTCTACCCTAAATCATACGAACCTAATTCATTGTATCTCTAAGCAGGACTTTGTCCAGTGAGTCCATCTCAGCTGAATCAAACCATCACATCAGAGTTCTACATCATCTATCATACAATGTCTCAAAAGGGGCCATCTGAATATCAGAATTATAACTGTTGTTATAGGCAAACTCTGCTAATATCAAATGTCAATCCCTTCTAACACCAAAATTTATCACACAAGCTCGGAGCATGTTCTCAAATACTCGAATTGTCCGCTCAGACTGACCTAAGTATGAAAAGTTGTACTCATATCTAATAGAGTACCTCAAACATAATGCAAAGCCTTGCAGAAATGGGAAGTGAACAAGGAACCTCAATTGGAGACAATAGAAACTGGGACTCCAAGTAGTCACACAATCTTACTGATATAAAGCTCGACTAACTTCTCTAATGAATACCTCACCCAAACTAGGATTAAATGGACGGACTTGGTCAACCTATCAACAACCACCCAAATATAGTGATAATCACCCATAGTGTTAAATAGTCTCATAGTAAAGTCCATAGTGATTGGCTCCCACTTCCAAGTAGGAGTAGACATCCTCTAAGATATACCTCCAAGTCGCTGGTTCTCAAACTTAACCTTTTGAAAATTCAAACACCTCAATTATTTTTTTGCAATGTCCCTCTTTATACCACACCACAAATAGTGATGGCTCAGATCATGATACATCTTTGCCACACCCGGATGAATGAAATATCAGAAAAAATGGGCCTCCTCAAGAATCAGTCTACTCAACTCCCCCACTTTTGTCACAAAAATCATGCCCCCAATCCTCAAGACACCATCAGAATGAAGGAAAACCTCTTTTGCTTCCCCTCTCATCACCTTGTCTCGAAAGAGACATAGTTTCTCATCATCAAATTGGTGCAAATGAATCTTCTAAACTAAGGAAGAACGAGCATCAATGAAAGCAATCAAACCACTTGTCTCCTTAGAAATGTTTAACCCGATGACAATGTTGGTTAATCTTTGAACATCTCAATCCAATGGTCTCTCTTCCACACTAATAGTGGCAAGACTTCCCGTGCTAAAAAACATCTAACTCAAAGCATCGCCCACCACATTGGCCTACCCTAGATTGTAAAAGATAGTAATATCATAGTCCTTCAATAGCTTAAGACATCTGCACTACTTGAAGTTCAGATACTCTTACTGAAGATATACTAAAAACTCTGATGACCTGTGAAAAGCAGACAATGAACTCCATATGGATAATGTCGCCATAGCTTAAGCACAAACACTACTACTACTAACTAAAAATCATGGGTAGGGTAGTTCCTTTAATGGGTCTTCAACTGCCTAGAAGCATAGACAATAACCTTACCCTTATACATCGGAAGACCACCAAACCCAACTCGAGAAACATCACAATAAATAGTGAAATGCACACCCTTCTTAGGTAAAGTCAAAACACGAATTGAACTCAACAAGGTCTTAAGATTTTGAAATCTATCCTCACACTCATCAGACCACTGGAAACTCACAATCTGATGAGTCAATCTAGTCAAGGAGATGAAATAGTAGAGATGCTCTCCATATATCATCGTTAATAACCGACGAGTCCCATAAAACTCTGAATATCACTAACTAATGTAGGTTTTGCTAAACCCTTCACTCCATCAATCCTCGTTGGATAAACCCGAATACCGATCTTGGTGTAACACCTCGGAATTAGGAAGTCTAAGAAAGAGGTCAAGTGAGAGGTCACTAGCCCAAACATGAGCCATGGAAACCTCCAAGGAGCCCTAGACGGTCCGTGAAGGGCACCACAACTTGTGGTGGTACCTGTGAAGGATAGGCAAAATCCACCCCAAGGCCATCCTCATCTTACGAGCCCCTAGACGGGTCATGAAGAGCCAAACAGCTCGTCAAGGTGCTTGTGAAGGGTAAATACCACAAGGAACCTTCTACCAGGCCACTGTTCAAGGTCTATAGCTTCCACCACCACCCGTGAAGTCATTGACAGCTTGTGTGGGCCTCCATCTTGGGGTTCGCGTAAACTGTAAGTCAAGGTCAGTTGGGTCTTTTACTAATTATTTTATCTTGGTACTATGTTGTTTTGGACTTACATAGAACCCCTATATAAGTGATTTTAACCCCAAAATCAACCTATTAAATTCATTCTCTCTAAATTACAAAAGAAGAACAAGAGTTTCTCTCAAATATTTTTCTAATAGAAAGCTTGAAGAAGAAGGGTCCAACCTAGGATTTGAAAGTCAAGTCCCTTATTCCACCATTAAAATTAAGCAATTGGCATTTAGGTATGATGGTTTCCATCCATGGAGCCCTTTCCTCCATTGAGTTTCAAAATTCTCCAATTTGCAAAGTTAGAATTCCCCAATTGATTATTTTATGATCTATCAAGCATGAATTGCTGTAATTTGAATATTTTATGATGATCTTTCATAAACCCATGTCTAACTCATATTTGCAAGATATTGATGATTGAAAGTGGGTTTTGAACTATGGAAGTTGAACTATGAAATTATGCATGTTCTTATAAAATTGATATAAATGTTTTAAGGATGCTTTGAGAGTGAAGTATCAATGATTTGTTGTGTTTTTGAAAAGATTTATCATAAACACATAAAAGCATGCATGTGAAAGGCTTTCTCGAATAAAAAGGGTTCTTAAGGTTGAAATGCTTTCTCATCTAAAATGAACTAAATGTTAAGAAGCTATTCTAATGTTGAGGTAAGAGATGATTACCCATGCTCTCTAGTTGAAAAAAAGGTGATTACCCATGTCACATGATGTAAGGACAAGAGGCGATTAGTCATCTTCCTTTAAGGGCAACAATGAATATGTTTAAGAAATATTCCATGCTAGTTAAGCTTAGCACCGAGTGGAAAAGTGGAGATTACCCGTGTCCCATAAACTATGTGCTAACATAGGATTGTTTATATATACATTAGCTAGTTGATCCATAATAGCTAGAGGTTTGTGGTCCTTCCCTTTGCAAGTAGGACAACCATTTTCGGTGTGGGAGACACCGAATTCCATGTTACTAGCTCACATGTTCTTACATGTCAGTTAAAACAACTTCCGACAAACAAGTTATGACGAACCAAGGTTACTTCACGGAAGTATGTCATAGATATTGAAGTTGATGATTATGTTAATTGACCATGTTTTATGACTCATGTTTTCTAACTCTTTATCTCATAATTTAGCTAGGTCATTGCATATTATGAAGGTATACCTTTTTGCATGTTTTCAAATGTCTTTATGCATGGCTATCATAGTTGGTACATTTTTATACTAACGCATACTCTTGGCTACATTTCCCCAAATATAGTGTTTGACATTCAGCGTTCCTAGCCTTGTGGATCGAACGCTTTGAGGAGATTATGAGCTTTCGGTAAGTCCTCATGCTTCGAGGATGGACATTTATTATTTTCAGTCTTTTACTACTTTCAGTTTTTGAACATGATGTACAGGCTACGCCCAAATTCATTCTTATGTACTAGATGGATTTGAGACAATGTTTAGACTCCTTCTTCACTTTTATAAATTATTTTATGTTAGGACGGTCTCTAACTCTCTTATATTTCTATTATCTTGTACGAAGAAAGATAAGTGGCTTGTATGGGGCATTTCTGTGTCTTATATGCCATGTTATTCCCAGGAGGTACCTTGTGTCGTGAAAAACATGGTAATCAAGGAACAAGGTTTAGAATTATCATAGGAAGTCTTATAACCCACGTCGAGTAGAGTTTTGTTCATGAGTATGAAGCGCTCCACAATTAAGAATTAGAGGATACAAGATGTTTAGGAAAACTCCACTTTCTTCATCACTCGAAAGTCGTGAGATAGAGTTTAACCATATAAGGTCTCTCTCCTAATCATTATCTACTCCTCTAATGGATATGTCTACTCGAAGGTCTTATGCTAGAAGGAATGAGAGGGAGAATAAGGATCATAAAGCTCCTCCTCAAGCTCCTCAAGCTCCGGTCGACCCTTTGGATGAGCAAGTGACAAATGCGAAGTGTAGGGCTATTTTTCAAGAGTTGGCTCAAGTCGTGATGACCCAAGCCAATAAGGAGGTTGTAGCTCCCGTCAACCCAAATGTGGATACAACGACATCTAGAGCGAGAGAATTTACTAGAATGAATCCCCCAGGGTTTCATGGTTCTAAGGTTGAGAAAGATCCTCAAGAATTCACTGCTAATGTTTACAAGGCGTTGATAATTGTAAAGGTGATGTCGGTGGAAAGGGTAGAGTTGGACGCTTATCAACTAAAGGGTGTTGCTCAAATATGGTTCACCCAATGTAAATAAGGGACAACAAAAGATGTGATTCTTCTTGATTGGGAAAAGTTCAAAGTTGCTTTCCTTGATAGGTTATTTCCCCTTGAGATGAGAGAGGCAAAGTTACTTGATTTCATCAACCTTCGTCAAGCAAATATGAGTGTGAAGAATATTCTTTGAAGTTTACACAACTATCTCGATATGCTCCAGCCATGATTGTCGATCCTAGGGCAAGGATGACTAAGTTTATTTCCGGTGTTTCTGAAATGGTGGTTAAAGAATATCGTAGCTCCATGCTCATTAATGACACGGACATCTCTCATCTCATGGTTCATACTCAAAAGATCAAAGAGGAAAAACTTAAGGAAACGTCTAGGAAGACAAAGACGGCTAGAACAAGTGATGGTAACTTTTCATATTCAAAAACTGATAGACGTGGTCGTCCTAAATTTCAACAAATGTTTTCTGGTCAAGGTTCTTCCAAATCTCTGCCAAATTTAAACTAAGATAGGGTGTCTTACCTTAAGCCCGAAGAAGGGTATGGTAGTGGATTTTCATTGTCCAATTGTGCTAAGTGTGGTAGGAAGCATGAGTGTAAATGTCTAGCCGATTCTAATGCTTGTTTTGGTTGTGGTAAGATGGATCACAAGATAAGAGATTGTCCCTCCGTTGCTAAGAATGAGGGAGATAATCGTCAAACGGCTCAACCAAATCCTTCATCCGTCCTAGCGGGAATCAATAGTAGAACATATTTTATGCACTCTAGACTCATGGTGAACAAGAGGGTTCTCTCGATGTGGTTACTAGTATGTTGAATTCCTTCCAACTTGATGTTTATGCATATCTTGGCCCCGGTGCTACCTTGTATTTTTTGATTCCATATGTAGCTATGGGTTTTGATATTCTTTTGGATGTGTTGTCAGATCCTTTTTCTGTGTCTACTCTCGTTGGTGATTCCGTTGTAGCTAAGAGGGTCTATAGAAAGTGTCCCATCTTCTTGTCCCATAAAGTCACTCTTGTTGACCTTGTAGAGCTTGATATGTTAGATTTTGATGTTATCCTTGGTATGGATTGGTTACATGAATGCTATGCTTCTATTGATTTTAAGACCCGTGTAGCCAAGTTTCAGTTTCCGAATGAACCCATCCTATAGAGGATAGGGGGAAATCTATGCCTAAGCGTTAGTTTGTTACTTTTATTAAAGCTAGAAAGATGATTTCTAAGGGTTGCATTTACCATCTAGTTAGGGTGAGGGATGTAAATTCTGAAACCCCTATTGTCATGACCCAGGGGTACCCCCTAGACATAACATGGCATACTTGACCCCGAAGGGGTCTCATACAAGCCCTTGGTATAATCATTAAATATGATAATACAAAAGTACGGGAAATTTAAAACTTCTTTGAAACGATACAATCGAAAACATTTTCATAAGCCAATGAAAGTCTTTACTACACTTTTGTCTTAAACCATCTATTTAACTCTTGAATAAAACTCTTGGGAAGAAGCCCATACAAAGTCTAAAACATAAATAAATGACATAAAATAAATAATGGGTTTGTCCTCGAAGCTAGGAGGACTCACCAATTCATCAACACTTCTTGCTCCTTAGAAACCTAACCTTCAAAGAAACTCAATCTCCGAAACCCTACATTTGATTTGAATGTAGGAAAGTATGCATTAGTACAAAATGTACCAAGTATGATAGCTAGCACAACATCATAAGAGCATCTCAAAATGGTTAGTCAACATAAGACATAAGCATAAGAGATAATAATATACTCATAGAATAATCTCCAACATAAGCATCATATATATCACAAGTTAACATAAGACATAGTGAATCAACATAGGAGATAAGTCATAATCATAATAAGCATAATTGACTCTTAGTCATCTAAACCATAATAGAACCATTCTCAAGTAACCTCAAAAGCATTCATGTTCAAAGCAAGAATAACATCCCATAATACCACCCAAGCCAAGTATCCCTTTTTGATCATCTTAATCATAGTCTATATACTTGGTGAACTCTGAAGATTCCCAACCATAAGGGTACTATACTCCTAAGTAACCTCAAGACACACTTGTGCAATGCATGAAAGGCATCCCATACTACCCTTCACACTAAGCATAACCTTGAAGTCATCTTAGTCATTTTCACCCTCCTTTGGTTTCTTTATGATCTTAACTCTCATAACTAAGGGAATCTCTCACCTTTAATCACTCATAACAAGGAAGGAAATTGTAGCAGAATCCTATCTCAAGAAATATCATGCAAGAGAATACTTTCTTTGAATAACCCTAAATCATACTTGTGCAATGCATGAATAGAATCCCATAATACTATTCATGCTAAGTACCACTTTTAGGTCCTCATACTAATCATTATTAATTTTGAACCAAATTCCTCTCTTTAACCTTATAACACTATGATCTACTATCTTAAGCACATCTTAGTTCATTAATAGATTGAACCCTATGAGATACTAATTTTAGCATGTTTATGATTATTCTTAACCTAGATCCTATGAGATACTTACTAAAGCATGTCTAAATCCATTTATAATTTGACACTATGAGATACTCCCTTAAGTATGTCTAAGTTCCATCTTCACATGGACCCTATGAGATACTACATTAAGCATGTCTAAGTCCACTTACACTCTTGAACACTATGAGTTACTTCATTAAGTAAGTCTTAGTTCTTTTATGCTTTTGAACACTATGGGATTGTTCTTTAAGAATGTCATAGTTCATTGGATAAGGATATTGCTACTAGAAACCTTGACTCCACTATTTGAAGGCTCCCATATCGTGAGACCTAACTTTGGGAAAACCCACACTCTACTATGTAAGAGTTCCCCCTTTAACTTGGATAGTCGTCACATCAACTAGGTATGTTTCTCCTTTCTACTAGGAGCCCGAATCCTATCTTGTGTGACACTCTATCTCATCTTCAATATCCACTTGAGACCAAGCATACACCCCAAGATTTACTTGTTAAGCCTTGCTCAACACTGATCTATCATGGAAGGATGTCCTTGACAATCAATCCATGTTCAATTGATTCTATCACTTCATAGTTTCAAACATTCATAAGGGAGGTTAGGTGAGTATAGGATTTCCACCACACTTCTACCTATTAGACTTCTATTCCCTTTTAGACTTTACTATTTAAGCCTTAACACATCTAGTTCATCACATTGGATTTACTATTAAAACCCTAGTGATCAACAATCACAACTATGAGTCTTCACTCTTGACAATTCTTCATCATAAAAGCATATTATTAACCTAGGTTACATGGAATTCAATCACATTCTTCATTACTAGGTGATTCTAGCCATAATTCACCCTAAAGGTTCAATTCCAACTTTACAAGTCAAGATCAATCATATTTCAATAAGGTCTAGTTCAATTCATGATTATATGTTCCTAACTTGAACAATTACTACACATGACATTGATTTAAGAAGATCACTCTTGAAACTTCAATCTGACCTCTAGTGGCAACAACACACAAATATCACATTCATCAATTTAGACTAGCGTTTACCATAGCATCACAAAAAATCATCTTAATATCACAATTCAATATCAATACAATCATAATTAGGTATTATCTACTAGATTGGAATCATACCCAAGCCCTACCCACAGTGTTAGAAGAACACTAGCTAGAGTTGGGTTTTTGATTTCATAATTGGAGGATTTCTAAGGGGCTCTATGGGTGGAAGATCGCATAGATAAATAAGCTAAACACACCTTTATTCAATTCCCTAACAAAAGCTCTCAATAATGGAGGTTGTTCTTGTTCCAAGCTTCAAGCTCTATCTTCTTCTTCACGTCTTGGGTATTCTAGAGAGATAATATTTTGAGAAGAGACTAATTTGGGTTTTTTTATTCTAAGTAACTTATTTGGGGGAGTTAATGACTTAAAATAGTCTATATTGGTGAAATAAAACAATTAAAATCAAACCCATTAATTAACTAATCATTTTGGAAATTACCCAATGACCCTCGACTAGGCAGCTCCTTGCAGGGGCCACACCCATCTTCACGAGTCGTCAAGGGTACCACGGCCCATGGTGGAGCCTTTGGTCCCTTGAAGCTCCCCTCAACTTACCAAGATATTAACAGGTTAAGTCAACCGCACGAGCCTTCCCATGGTATCTGGTCATGATCAAGAGCCGTGAAGTGGCTCGTGAAGGGAAGCCTTGGCTTTGGCAGTGGCTACACTTTGATGCCTTGGCCTCCACAATCCTAAGGCATGACCACTACCCTTCCCATGAGACGTAGTCATGACCACTGGCGGTGAACGTGGTCGTGTTCTTGAGGCAGTACCTTGCCAAGGTTGGGGCAACCATGGCCTTCGGCTTAGGCTTGCCCCTTTTACCTTGGCACATGCCCTTGCAACTCTCAATTGAACCCTCGGTGGTCTTCTATACTACGGGGTCTAGCACATACCTTGACGTTCTACCACTGCACCCCTCATTCTATGCACGGGAAGTCTCATCTAACGACTTCATCTCTCATACATCAAACCTTACAACCCTAGCTTGAGGCTCTAGTTAGGTTTACTAGTTGCCAGGGTATTACAATATCTCCCCCTTGGGAACATTCATCCTCGAATGACATTTCTAAACACTTATTAAAGGAAATGACTCTAGACTAGCAGCCCATCATGCATGCACTATATCTAAATGCACACAACCATACAAGAAAACTTCAATTTCAAGCTAAGCTCATTCAATGCAACACAAGGGAGTAGGAACTACTTCTACCAACCCAAAATGCATGAAACTCTAAGTCTACTAATTTTCAAGGATGAACTAACATCTCCTAGATAAAAAATGCTCAACATATACTCATGGAGCCTAAATGCAAATTACTCTCAAAAATCATTTATTGAAGGATGAATCTTTCAACTCCAATACTAAGGCATGCTAATATAAACATGTCATGAAGTCTATATGCAAATCTTACTCAAATGCACTACAACATGAGGAAAACAATGTATATTAGTCATTTCTTAACAAGACCTAAGCATTTTTCATTAACACGCATATAAGGAAATTATGGCAACATATAAACAGACAATAACCTTGCTAGATAGGCACACTATCTCTCCCTTGGGAGTAAGTCTACACAAAGTCTTCTAAGAATAAATCATGCTAAAAGCAACTTCAAAGTCCAACAAAGCAAGTCACAAAAGACAAGAAATCCGGAAATTTACTAAAGCATAAAAAGACATACCGGAAGGGACATCAGGAGATCACTCTTGATCTTCCCTAGATTGGAGAACATAAAACCTATTCTTCTTTTGAGCACTCTCATCTGGACCACTAAAGGTAACTTTCTTATCCTCCCTTCCCTTAGCCTTAATAACCGGGCAATCTATCATTTTGTGCCCATCCTTTCCACACCCATAACAACCACCCATGCCGTCTAGGCACTTACCATAATGACTCCTCCCACACTAGGAGCAAGTAGACTTAGGAAATGGAGAGTCTTGGCCGGAATACTTTTGTCAAGACTTAGACCTACCTTGCTCATCAAACTTAGCGTTAGGAAAATTCCTATCATCGATTCTAGCTATTTTCCCCTCCCTATTCATTTTCTTAAGCTTTTTCTCCTCAATTTGATGAGCATGCACCATGAGACAGGAAATATTCGTACTAGGGATAAGCATTACCGAACGACATTTATTGAACACTAGTTCGGACACTCCCATCATAAACTTATTTATTTTGGCCCTTGAATCCCCCACTATGTTTGGAGAATATTTCGATAGTTGGGTGAATGTAAGGGAATACTCTTTCACACTCAAACCCACATGTTTAAGATTTATGAACTCTTGCATGTTTAGTTCCCTCAACTCAAGGGGAAAAACCTATAAAGGAATGCTTCTTTGAATCCTTCATGCTCTATTGGGCACTCTTCTACCGGCCTACTATCTTTCCATTGCTCATACAAAATTTGTGCTACATCCCTCAATTGGTAAGCAGCTAGCTCCGCTTTCTCTACCGAAGTTAATCCCGTGATAGCAAGCACTTTATACACCTCATCTACAAAACCTTCAGGATCTTCCTCCACTTTATAGCCATAAAACTTCATAAGGTTCATCCTCAAAAACTCTCTCACCCTAGAAGAATCCATCCCCCTTATTGGGTTTGCCGGAGCTACCACTCACTATTGGCTTGGGCCTCAGCCATCATGGCTTGAGTTAACATATGGAGAGTAGCCCTAAACAATTCTTGAGTCACATTCCCCCTATATGGTCAATTGGAGCTTAAGGGGGAGCTTAATGTGGTACTTTAAGAGGAACCTTTTGCTCCACATTGCCTTCCTCTTATCTCCTGTCATTTTCCCTTGTATTAGCCATACCTTGAAAAATAATGGGCACATATTAGAAGATGGGCCTACTAAAACAAAAACTCTATGGCACGACTTAGAGAATCAAGAAGTAATATTTCCTAAACATCCAATAGCCTCCTATTCATATATGTGGCGCTCTTCACATTTATGAACAAGACTCTACTAGACGTGGTTTGAGACAATCATAGAACCATTCTAAACCTTGTGCTCTGATTACCAAGTTTGTCACGACCCAAGGGTACCCCCTAGAAGTAACTTGGCGTACTTGACCCCAAAGGGGTCTCATACAAGCCCTTATCATAATCATAACATAAGATAATAGAAAAGTACGGGAAATTGAAAACTTCTTTTAAAGCATACAATTGAAAACATATTCATAAGCAAGTGAAAGACTTTACTACACTTTTGTCTCAAACCATCTATTTAACTCTAGAATAAAACTCTTGGGACGCATCCCATATAAAGTCTAAAACATAAAGAATTGACATAAAAGAAATAATGGGTTTGTCCTCGAAGCTATGAGGACTCACCAATTCTTCAACTCTTCTTGCTCCTTAGAAACCTAACCTTCAAAGAAACTCAATCTCCGAAACCCTACATTTGATTAGAATGTAGGCAAAGTATGTGTTAGTACAAAATCTACCAATTATTATAGCTATCAGAACATCATAAAAGCATCTCGAAATGGTTAGTCAACATAAGACATAAGCATAAGAGATAATAACATAGTCATAATATAATCTCCAACATAAGAATCATATAATCATAAGTCAACATAAGACATAGTAAATGAGCATAGGAGATAAGTCATAATCATAATAAGAATAATAGACTCTTAGTCATCTAAACCATAATAGAACCATTCTCAAGTAACCTCAGAAGCATACATGTGCAAAGCAAGAATAGCATCCCATAATACCACTAAAGCCAAGTATCCCTTTTTGATCATCTTAATCATAGACTATATACATGGTCAATTCTTAAGCATCCCTACCATAAGGGTACCATACTCCTAAGTAACCTCAAGACACACTTGTGCAATGCATGAAAAGGCATCCCATACTACCCTTCACACTAAGCATAACCTTGAAGTCATCTTAGTCATTTTCACCCTCCTTTGATCTCATTATTAGCTTAACTCTCATAACTAAGAGAATATCTCACCTTTAATCACTCATAGAAAGGAAGGCAATTGTATCACAATCCTATCAAAAGATACATCATACAACATAGCACTTTATTTGATAACTGTACATGATTCTTGTCTAATGCATGAATAGCATCCCATAATACTGTTCATGCTAAGTACCACTTTTAGGTCCTCATACTAATACTTCTTAATTTTGAACGTAGTTCCTCTCTTTAACCTTAGAACACTATGAGGTACTCTCCTAAGCATATCTTAGTTCTTTAATAGCTTGAACCCTATGTGATACTACTTTTAGCATGTATAAGTTCATTCTTAACATGGATCCTATGAGATACTTACTTAAGCATGTCTAAATCCATTTATACTTTGAACACTATGAGATATTCCCTTAAGTATGTCTAAGTTCCTTCTTCACAAGGATCCTATGAGATACTACCTTAAGGATGTCTAAGTCCACTTACACTCTTGAACACTATGAGTTACTTCATTAAGTAAGTCATAGTTCCTTTATGCTTTTTAACACTATGTGATGCATCTTTAAGCATGTCTCAGTTCATTGGATTAGAATATTTCTACTAGAAACCTTGACTCCACTATATGACAGTTCCCATCTAATGAGACCTAACTTTGGGAAAACCCACACTCTACTATGAAAGAGTTACCCCTTTAACTTGGATAGTCCTCATATTAACTAGACGTGGTTCTCCTCTCTACTTGGATCCCATTCCCTATCTTGTGTGACACTCAATATCATATTCAATATCCACTTTAGGCCAAGCATACACCCCAAGATTTACTTGTTAAGCCTTGCTCAACACTCATCTCTCATGGAAGGATGTCATTGAAAATCAATCCACGTTCAAGTGATTCCATCACTTCATACTTTCAAGCATTCAAAAGGTAGGTTAGGTGAGTATAGGCCTTCAACCACACTTTTACCTATTAGACTTCTATTCTCTTTTAAACTTTACTCTCAAAGCCTTAACACATCTAGTTCATCACATTGGATTTACTCTCAAACCCTAGGGATCAACATTCACAACTATGAGTCTTCACACTAGACAATTATTCATAATAAGAGCATATTATGATCCTAGGTCACAAGGTGTTCAATTACATTCTTCATTACTAGGTGATTTCTGCCATAATTCACCCTAAAGGTTCAATTCAGACTTTACAAGTCAAGATCAATCACATTTTAATAAGGTCTAGTTCAATTCATTATTATATGTTCTTAAACTTAAACAATTACTACACATGACATTGATTTAAGAAGATCACTCTTGAACCTTCAATTTGACCTCTAATGGCATAAACACACAAATATCACATTCTAACTATTTAGACTAGGGTTTACCATATCATCACATAAATTCATCATAATATCATAATTCAATGTCAATCATAATTGGGTATTATCCACTAGATTTGAATCATACCCAAGCGCTACCTACAATGTAAGAAGAACCCTAGCTAGAATTGGGTTTTTGATTTCACAATTGGGGGATTTATAAGGGGCTCTATGAATGGATGAACCCATGGATGAATAAGCTAAACATACATTTAATCAAAGCCCTAACACAATCTATCAACAATAGAGGTTGTTCTTGGTCCAAGCTTCAAGCTCTATCTTCTTCTTCAAGTCTTGGGTTTTCTAGCGAGAGAATATTTTGACAGGAGAGTGATTTGGGTTTTTTTATTCTAAGTGACTTAGTTAAGGGGGAGGGGGGGTTAATGACTTTAAATAGTCTATATAGGGGAAATAAAACAATTAAAATCGACCTCATTAATTAAATAATAATTTTGGAAATTACAAAATGACCCTCGACTAGGTAGCCCCTTACTAGGGGCCACACCCATCTTCACGAGCCGTCAAGGGAACCACGGACCGTGGTCCCTTGATCAGTAGCTCCCCTCAACTTTGGAAGCTCCCAAGAGGCTAAGGTAACCCCACTAGCCTTCCCACGTTCAGTGGTCATGACCACGAGCCGTGAAGTGGCTCGTGGAGGGAAGCCTTAGCTTGTGTAGTTGCTACACTTTGGTTCCATACCCTCCACACTGCTAAGGCACGACCACGAGCCATGGTCATGACCACTAGTTGTGGTCTTGAGGCAGTACCTTTCCAAAGTTGGGGCAACCTTCACCTTTGGCTTAGGCTTTCCCCTTTTGCCTTGTCACTTGCCCTTGAAACCCTCAATCAAACCCTAGGTGGTATTCTATAGTACGGGGTCTAATACGTACCTTGACGTTCTACCAGTATACCCCTAATTCAATACACGGGAAGTCCCATCTAACAACTCCATCTTTGATACATCAAACCTTAGAACCCTAGCTTGAAGCTCTAGTTAGGTCTACTAGTTTCTGGGGTATTACACCTACTCTCGAGTCGGTCCCCATGGTTATTGAATTTATTGATGTATTTCAAGTTGGTTTACCCAGTTTTCCTCCCTAAAAGGAAGTAGACTTTGGTATTATCCTTCTCCAGATATGCACCCTATCTCTATTTCTCTTTACCGAATGGCTCCAGGAGAACTAAAGGAGTTGAATGAGCAATTAGAATATTTTTTGGATAAGGGTTTCATCCAAGAATGTATGTTGATGAGTCCACAGTTTAGACTCATTTAGGGCTATATTTTAATAGATTTAGTGTCCTCAAATGCATATTTTGTCTCAATAACTGATGTAAATCCTTAAATTTTAGGCATTTAGACTTAGATACAAAGCATGGACACTATTTAGCAAAAAGGAACAAGGCAGCTGAAAGAATAAAGAAATGAAGGCCTGAGGATTGCCTAACCCATTAGACGAGTCGCCGAAGGGCCTTAGTCTCGCCTAATGTTCCAGTGTGCAAATGCCCTGAAGGAGAAAATCAATTCGGCGATGGAAAGGAGCAGTCGGCGAGTCACCGAACATTTCTGTGAAGCAATACTAGATCACCCAATGATACAGAATGTGAAGATGCTGAAGGTAAGAGCAAAAACGGCAATACAAATGATCAAAGGGCGGATCGTAGAGTGGATCAGTGATCTCGACTAACTGCGCCGAGTGATCCTTCACAACACACTTTTTGACAATTATAAATACTTATTTGAATTCTTAGCTTAGTATGCAATTTTAGAATATCAAACATTATTATTTTTTCGGTTTTAGATCTTAGTTTTTGGAGACATTGTTCCTTAGCTTTGAGGATTTGAAGATTTTCCAATTCCATGAAATTGGAAGTGGGTATTGAAGATTCATCTTAGACATGTGTAAAGACATTTTCAGTCGTATCCGCTAGATGGAAACATTTTTCGGTATCGATTTCTATCTCCTTACTATATCTTGCTAAAACCCCAATTCTTAGGGTGTGATTATGTGAATATGGGTTGAATTTACTGCTGGGTATTGCTAATTGATAGTCTATTGATGTTTAAGGTGATTTCATTTAGTAGTTGTGTTTGAATATAATGAGTTATAGTTGCAAATACAATTTTAACTTCGTGTTTTTGGCTTGCTCGAGGGAGAGGTTTTTAAAACCAAAACTACTGAATCGATAGTCTCTGGTTATTGGGTTGTCGTGGGTTCAACACAAGAGAGTGAATCATAAACACTCTCCAACCCATTTAGCTCGAGAGAAGGAATGGACTAAAGCGAAGGCTGTGCTTAATTGCTGCTGATTGGTGTTCGAGAGAAACCAATTTGATTCGGGGTAAATTGTTTGAGAGAAAATTTATCCCTACTAAAGTCTAGCTAAGTTACCAATTTACAACAATTTACTATTAATTGCAATTACACGGTTGTTTACCTTAGCCCATATTCATATCACATCCCAAGAATCCCGTCTCCATATTTGTATTTTCGTGTTTAGTAGTCATTTTAGTTGAATTGTGATTACAAAACCCCCTTTCGATAATTGACACTTGTGTCACCCCTAATTTAATATGTTTTTCTTCGTATATGTTTTTAGCTATAACTGACTAGAGCGAATTTCTTGCTTTTCCATTGATTCTCGACTACAAAGTGCTGCCGGGGAGTGGTGTTAGTTGAGAATTTTTAGTTACGTCGAATTTTTTTCTTATTAATTATAGTGAAATAATTTAATTTTTAGTTTAGTTTTGTTTGTTTGTGTGTTGAGCATATGTTTAATGAGTGTGAATGGTGACAGTGGTCACCAAATGAATATCCCCCTTTTGAAACTTTTGAATCTTAGGGATAATCTCCTCATGTTCAAGCAATTCAGGGTGAGACTCTCCATGAGATGTGGTTGAAATTTAAAGCAATACTACAACAATGCCCGTCTCATGGAATGTCAGATAAATTGCTACTAGAATGCTTCTATAGGGGTATTGGTCCCAAAAATAAAAGTATTGCTGACAAATTCTGTGAGACTGGTTTGATCCAACAACCCTACACAGAAGTAGCACAACTCCTTGATGGCTTTATTAAGACCAACAAGGAAACAAAAAAAAAACAAGAATGGGCCGCATTGTTGGCTCAGCTAGATGTCTTGTCCAAGAAAGTTATGGAATTGAAAGTAAAGTCCACAAAAAAGGACAATCACTTTCCCCCTCGCTAGCGTCAAAAGATGAAGAAGTAGGAGGGTCGAAAAAATGAGGAGGTCCTCTCACTCATTCTACACAAGATCGAAGAACAAGATAGGGTGTTGAATGAGATAAAAGAGAATATCAAAATGATGAATCAGATGACGACCTCCAATTCCATGATTATTCAGCTATAAGACGCCCAGATAAATCAAGTGTTGTTATGTATTTACTCACAACATAAAAAGGGGTTTCCTAGTGATAACATGGCCAGCCCCAAAAACGAGGTTTAGATTTTAACTTACGTCATGCCGTGACGTTAACTAAGGTGTTGCTTGGGAGGCAACCGAAGATCCTTTATTGCCTTTTGTTTGTTTTAGAAATAATAGTGTGTTAAATGTTTAGGTCGATGTGAGGAAAGTGAATGAAAAATGTAGATTGGCAAGCTAAAAGTCCAGTCGGTTATTCACTAAAGAGGTCGGCGACCCATACCTAGACCGCCGTTGGACTCAAGACAACTTGAGAGTAGAGTCTGTAAAACCTGGCGAGCCGAGGAAATTATTGGCGGATCGCCGACCAGGTCGGCGATCGCGATCTATATCACCATTTGGACCCCAGTTTAATTGAAGGTCCTATAAAACTCGACAAGGCAAGTAATCATTCAGCGTGTCGCTGAGTGGCAAGAATGGGACGGTTTTTATAATGCCAAAGGTTTAAACAATCAAACTCTTCACTTTCCCTCACTTTCAATATTCATAAACTTACACCTACCTAGTATTTTCAATATTTCGGCATTCTATATGTATTTTAGTTGATTGATTTGTGCTCGGAATTGGATTGCATTGCCGCTTAACATTTCAATCTTGTTTTATCGACATTAAAGGTTGGTTTTCCAAACTTCGAGTTAATTTTTGAGAATTTTTATACTCATTTGCAAATAATCTTATCGTATTTTCATGTGTTGTGCCTCTCGGATAGGATTAAGTTGTTGATTGTCTGTTCTAATTTAAAAATCTTGCCCATAATGTGCATAATGTTGATTTTTGTGCATAATGTGCATAATGTTAATTTTTGTGCTTTGAATTTGACTAACTCTTTAGGGGTTGTGCTTGCATGTTGATGGGTGCTATGGGTCTAGTCTTAATTTGAGTTGTGCATGGTTTGATTTTGTTTTCAGGGGTTGCGGGGTTGAATTCGAGAAGTTGGGTTTAAAATAGACACGTTGGGTCAGTTAGCAAGCTGGGTTGGGCTCGCCGAAACACTTGGCGATTTGCCTAATGTCTCTATCTCGCCTTTAATTTCATTCTTTATTTGATGTTGGGTTCTGTAACTCTGCGAGAAACCTGAGGTCGCCGACGGCACTGTGCGACTCGCCAAAGTTTTCTTGATCGCCCTTTGTCTGCACCCCTGTAGCTTAAATTGCACTATAACTTTTGGCTGGCTGACCCTTGCTCGCTGAAAGCCTTTCCCATCGCCAGCTTGCCAGAACTTTTTGAGCTAATCCTTTCGGTGAGCCTGATCCAACTCGTAGAAGTGATTCGACATCTCACCAAGTGGGTCAGCGAGTCTGTCTGCAATAGATTTTATGTTCTTTTGTTTGAAGTCTTCTAATTTTTTCCCGATGTTTTGCAAACATGGTCAGACCTAAGGTTGCAGGAAGAAACATGCCACCCCGAAGAAAAGCAAAGAGGATGCAGCTGCATCTAGGAGAAAGGTCATCAAACCCCCAACAATTGTTGGTAAAGGAAAGGGAAAGTGACCCATTTCCAATAGGGAGACTACTCCTCGAGGTCCCGATATTCCTTCATGAGTCAGGGGATTCTATGCAGTTGTGCATACCTTTCTGGCAGATAGACCCTTGGCAGCTCCAAGTGGGTCTAATCCTGATGATCCTTCTAACGCAACTCTGGGTCGTAAGACCCGAGTCTAGACTGACACACCTGGCACTGATGCCCAGACAAATGAAGCGATTGCGTAGACAAGATTCCCTTTTTACCCTCTTTTTTGTTGTACTTTCTAATTTCTGGATAATTTTGTTTGCATTTGAGGATAAATGACTTTATTTGTGGTGGGCTGAGGCCCATCTTTCTTTTGTGACCTGATTGGTTGTGTTTGTATAATTGGGCTTTGAGCTGAAGGTTTGAGCTTGTAGCTCCATGTTTTAATTGTAAATGATTTTTAACCCTTCCGATTTTCTTTGGCCACTTCTTGTATGTATTTGAATGTGGATGTTCTTTGGCAAATTTGAGTCTCAGTTTTGATCAATACCGATGACTTGAATAATGCTCATAATCGAACGAACATGAATGTGCGGTTATGAAGAGATCAAATGAAGTTGCATAGACAATATATGAACTTTTTGCATCTCGTTGTGATTACCCAATTATAAAATTGATTCTCTTGTGATGAACGTTGCACACTAGAAAATGTGTGTAGTCTTTTTTGACTTTGGTGTCGATGCCTTGAGTGTTAGGCTTACCTTGAACTATGCATGATAACACCTAGAATTTTCCCCATTGATCCGTTCGACTAAGTGAGGAAATCTCTTGATATACTCTTAGGCAACTTTGAAGAGTGTGAGCCAACTTGACATTATACCTCTTTTTGTGGCTTACCTTGTGAGCGTGTGAACATCTTTTGAGCACCCCTTGAACCTTACCATTTTCTTGGAAGAAGCTTGATAAAAACATAACATTTCTTGATCCATTACCCATAATACTTATGATTTGTGACATGTTTGAGTAGCCAACTTAGGACAAAGGTGTGGTTAAAAGAGAAGGTAAATCAAGAAGTGCAAGAAAGTCCCCTTTTACCCATGTTTCGAAAAAAATGAAAACCCTCCATATAAAAAAAAGGAGAGATGAAAAAGAAGAAAAGAATGAAAAAGAAGAAGAAAAATGTTGTGGAATAAAGTTGTGAAAATACGAAAAGAAATGGGATTTCCAACAGACCATGGAAAGTGAATAATGGAATGACTTGTGAACACGAATGAAACTGATGAGGAAAAGGAAAGAAAGTGTTGTTAGCACCACATTTCATGAGGATAAAAGTCACTAGACCTAAATGATCATACCTTTGCACTAAACCCCACTACAAGCCTTGAAAATAAATTTTTTATCTTGAGTGAGCTGAAGCAAATGTCAATTGGAAAATACGGGCAAACCTATGGGTAAAATCATACATTCTGTTTCAGTTTTGTGAGTGTGAGTGTTGATCTTGATTCTGGAGCTATATTTGATTAAACCATTGTGTGTGAAAATGGAATCATTCTTTATGTGAGGGCATTTGATCACCTTTGTTGAGCTTGAACTTACATTTGAAGCAAGTAATGTGAGTTTGAGATTCTTTGGTAATGGTGAGTCACAACTTGAGCCTTTGATTGCACAATTGATCCTTGCATGAGTAAGTTGATTCTTGTTGTGTGCATTCATGATTGAGTTTTATGTAGCACTATTTGAGACATCCCTTTTTGAACTGCTGAACTTGAGTTTTACTTGAGGATAAGCAAAAGTTTAACTTGGGGGTGTTGATGAGTCCACCATTTGGACTCATTTAGGGGTATTTTAATAGATTTGGTGTCCTCAAATGCATATTTTGTTTCAATAACTGATGCAAATCCTTGAATTTTAGGTATTTAGACTTAGGGACAAATCATAGACACTATTGAGCAAAAAGGAACAAGGCAGCTGAAAGAACGAAGTAATGAAGGATTGAGTTGCCGAAGGGCCTTAGTCTCGCCTATTATTCCAATGTGCAAATGCCCTGAAGGAGAAAATCAAGTCGGCGATGCAGAGGAGCAGTCAGCGCGTCGCCAAACAGTTTTGCGAAGAAGTGCTATATCGCCCAATGATACAGAATGCGAAGATGCTGAAGGCAAGAGCAAAAATGATGATATAAATGACCAAAGGGCGGATCGCCGAGTGGATCGGCGATCCCGACAAACTGCACTGAGTGATCCTTCGCAACAAACTTTTTGAAAACTATAAATACTTATTTGAATTTTTAGCTTAGTATGCAATTTTAGAATATTAAACATTATTATTTTTCAGTATTAGAACTTAGTTTTTGGAGACATTGTTCCTTAGTTTGAGGATTTTAAAATTTCCAATTCCAACAAATTTGAAGTGGGTATTGAAGATTCTTCATCTTAGACGTGTGTAAAGAAATTTTCAATCGTACCTGCTTGATGGAAAATCACCGACACATGCACATTCAGCAAACATTATAGAAAACAACAAACACTTGGGTTACCTTCCAAGAAGTGTGTTATTTAACATCGTGGCACGACGTGGAAATGCTTTCAAGCATCTTCCAGGTACACCATTTCAATCAAAGAAATATCATGGCATTCTCCAAAATATAACTTCAAGCATTGCTTATTTACTTTGAAGGCAGGGCCCTCTTTACCTTCGACTTCAATGGCTCCATTTGTGAACACCAGTATTACTTTAAATGGGCATGACAATTTTTATTTGAGCTTTCCCGAAAATAGTCTTAGTTGAGAATTATATAGCAACACCCAATCTCCAACTCGGAACTCCCTCACAAGGATTTTAGAATCACGCCAGTTCTCCATTTTTTTCCTTATACAGCGCCAAACTTTCATTTGCCCTAAACCTGAATTCATCCAATTCATTTAGTTGATCTACTCTTCCTTTTGAAGTCTTGGCCCAATCCAGATTTAGAGCCTTTAATACCCATAATGCTTTGTGTTCCAGTTGAACCGGTAAATGGTAAGATTTCCCAAAATCCAGCTGATATGGAGACATACCAATTGGTGTCTTGTAGGCAGTGCAATATGCCCAGAGAGCATCATCTAGATTTTGAGACCAATCAATCATATTTGCATTTAAAGTCTTAGCGAAGATACTCTTGATCTCCCGATTTGAAATTTCCACTTGGCCACTCGTTCAAGGATGATATGGCATTGCTACTTATGTCGCGCCCCATATTTGCTCAATCTCGATGCAAAAGCCTATTACAAAAATGGAATGCACCATCACTAATAATAGCCTGAGGAGTACCGAACCTAGGAAAGATATAGCGTTTTAGGAACATAACAACACTTTTCCCTTCATTGTTTTGTAGTGCTATAACTTCTACCCATTTTTAAACATAATCTACTGCCACCAAAATGTACTTATTACCAAATGAACTCACAAATGGACCCATGAAATCAATTCCCCAAACATCAAATAACTCAACTATCAGAATAGCTTTGAGAGGATGCTCGTGTCTTCTGGACACTCTACCATGTTTTTGACATCTTAATAAATTCATGAGCATCTTTTTAAATGGATGGCAAGTAGTAACAAGTTTGAAGAATGTTAACAGTTGTACGCACTCCACCATGATGACCACCATCCAGTGAAGCATGACAAGCATGGAGAATTTCATTGAATTCCTTTTCTGGCACACATCTCCTAATGATATGGTATGTGCACTCTCTGAATAATTATGGTTCATCCCAAAAGTATTTCTTGAAATCAAACAAGAACCTCTTTTGTTGATAGAAGTTCAGTTCTTCCGGTATCTTTCCACATACGACATAGTTAGTAAAATCAGCTTACCAAGGAGTTTGTTGTAGAATTACTGCGAATAGTTGTTCATCGGGAAAGGCATCATTTATGTCCACCTCTAGCTCAGCATTCTCCTTTCTTTCTAACCTTGGTAGGTGGTCAACTACCTGATTTTCACAACCTCTTTTGTCTTTGACTTCAAAGTCAAATTCTTGCAACAATAGCACCCACCTTATCAATCTTTGCTTGGAATCTTTCTTTGCCACCAAAAAAGGTAGAGCAGCATGATAAATGTGTACAACCACTTTGGTGACTAGTATGCCTAATATTTCTCAAATGAATATACCACTGCAAGTAATTCTCTCTCTGTAACTATATAATTACGCTGAGCACCATTTAGAGTTTTGCCTGCGTAGTAAATAGGATGGAATAACTTGTTGCGTTTTTTCCCAAACACGACACCTAATGTCGTACCAGTTGCATCACACATCACTCCGAAGGGTGCTGGCCAATTGGGACTAATGATAACCGGGGTGGAAATCATTTTCTCTTTCAAACACTTAAAGGTTGCCATACATATGTCATCAAAGCTGAATTTTACGTTCTTCTCCAACAACTTGCACAAAGGTTGTGCAATTTTTGAAAAGTCTTTGATGAACCTCCGGTAAAAGCCAGAATGCCCCAAAAAACTATGAATACTTTTTACCTAGATTGGTGGTGGTAGCTTCTCAATTATTTAGATCTTTGCCTTATCAACTTCAACCCATTTTTGTGACACTTTTTGACCAAGAACTACACCTTCCTTAACCATGAAAAGGCATTTCTTCCAATTTAGGACCAAGTATATCTCCACATATCTTTGAAGTACCTTCCCCAAGTGTGCCAAGCTTGCTTCAAAAGTATCACCCACAACTGAGAAGTCATCCATAAAGACTTCCTTTAAATCTTCTACAATATCATCGAAAATAGATAGCATGGAACCTTGAAAAGTTGTCGGAGCATTACATAACCCGAACAACATCCTTATGAAAGAAAAAGTTCCATACGGACAAGTGAAAGTTGTTTTCTCTTGGTCTTTCGGAGCAATAGAGGTTTGAGTGTATCTAGAGTACCATCTAAAAAGCATTACCATCCTTTTTCTGCAAACCGATCAAGCACTTGATCTATAAAAGGCATGGGAAAGTAATCTTTTTCGGTCCATGAGTTTGATTTCCGGTAATCCATGCATACATTCCATCCGGTTATCGATCTCAAAGAAACAAGCTGCCCCTTTCCATTTGGGACTACCGTGATGCCTCACTTTTTTTGGTACACATTGTACCAGACTCACCTACTTACTATCCGCAATAGGGTAGATCACCCCTACATCCAATCACTTTATTATCTCCTTTTTCACCACCTCTTGCATCGGTGTGCTCAATCTCCTTTGATGCTCAGCACTCATTTTATACTTCCTATCAAGCTGAATTTTGTGAGTTCAAATGTCGGGTGGGATACCCACAATGTCAGCGATAGTCCATCTAATCATATTGATATATATTCTCAACACTTCAAGGAGCAACTTTACCTGCCATTTAAGTAAGTCAGCTGCAATGATTACGGGTACGGTGTTATTTGCCCCCAAGAAGGCATATCCAAGATGAGTAGGGAGCATTTTGAACTCAAGATTTGGTGGTTCCTCCATTTATGGCTTCACGGGAGGATTTTCTCAATTTTTCAAAAAAGTATCCATCTTTAATGGAGTCTTTAAATATTCACCCAAACCTGAAAGGGAAGCTACTACCTCATCGTAACCCTTGACTTCGAACACATCATAGTTTGCAAGCACAACTTGAAGCGGTTCACTCATACACATCAAATGGCTCACACTAGCCATTGCTTCATCAATTACACCAATAGTTGAAACCACATAAATATCTCTTGGGTGCTACATTGACTTACACAAATTAAAGGTGACTTCATCCTCGGTCACTCGGAACTATTCAATTCTCCACTTTCAATATCTACCAACGCTCTCCTGATTGCTAAGAATGGCCTTCCCAAAATAATGGGAATTTAAGCATCAATCTTGTAATCAAGGATGAAAAAATCAGCCAGAAAAATGAATCGGTCAACCTTTACCAAAATATCATAGATTATCCCCATGGAGTGCTTGATTGATCAGTCTATCATAAGAAATCTCATTGTTGTGGATTTCAGTTCACCCAACCCAAGTTGTTTATAGATTGCATACGAAATTAGATTTGTACTTTCTCCCAAATCATATAGGGCCTTGAAAAATTACAGCTCACCAATAGTACAAGGAATGGTGAAGGTTCTGGGATCTTCTTTCTTTTTAATCATCTCATTGGTCATAATTACACTACAACTGTGAGAGACCTGAATTGTTTCAAAGCCCAAGCTTGTTTTCTTTCTAACAAACTCCTTCATAAACTTTGCATTACTCAACATTTCTAACAATGCTTCCACTAGTGGGATATTAATTGATAATATCTTGAACACCGATAGGATGTTCTTAAAAAACTCATCCCCATTTTTATTCTTGAGACGTTGGGGAAACGAAGGATTTATTCTGGGGAGAGTTTGCACCAATTTGGAGAATAAGGTTCTTTTTCCTGCATTTTTTGTAACTCTTGGCAAAGTTTTGTTGGATGGGTATCTTTTCTTCCTCAATACCTTTGTCTTCTTAATGATCTTGTGCTTCATCATTACCCTTCATATCACCTACCACTACCTTTCCACTACGAGTAACCACAACCAGATATCTATCACCATCCTCCACCAAAGTTGATATGTGTATGGTTTTGCCGTCCCCCATTATTTTTTAGTCCAATTCTGCCGAATGTTGACTCAAATGACCTTCAAGTAGCTTTATTGCATTATCATGAGAGTTCACTCTATTGTTTAATGACGATAAATCGACTTTAATCCCTTTTAGTAGGTAATCTTATCGCTCAACTTTGTCAAGGACGCGAGACAACAAATCATCTACTCGGAGACTACTTGCAGTCCCCTTTGACTTTGGGCTCTCACTCGATTGAGTGTGATCCTCTCATGATCATCCTGTCTTTTCTAAGTATCACTTTTCCCAGCCCATTCTTGAAAGTATCTTCTTCGCTCTTCTTCTTTGGTTGATGGTAGATAGATTGCCCAAATCCTACTCAATTGGATTGGGTTATGCACACTATTGAAATCGTCAATATCATCTTAGTGGCCCACTTGGCTACCATTAATCTCTGCTTCACTCATTTCCTCTTATGTTCCACACAACCAACAAAAACACAAAACAAATCAAATCGATTCTACTTCAGCCAACAAAATCACAAATCAAACTTTGATAAGAGAATTCTTGCAACGACCCGAGAGCACCCCCTAACCGTTACATGCGTATTCGACCTCTCGGAGGTGTTATACAAGCCTTAGCAATCATTCATCGCATAGATCATAAAAATAACTAAGAATTTAAAAAATTATTTAATAAAACCATAAGACTTCAAGAGTCAACAACATTTGAAAACATCAATACGCAAGCGAAACTACTGAGTCTCTTTAGCCAATCTTAGACAACAACTTAAAAAGTACGAAGGGACACGGCCCTTTACAAATGAAATGAAACTTAAGTGTCTATTACAATGACTAAGAAACTTCTAAACTTAGTCCTCGAATCTTGAGGACATACCAAAGACTTGGAAGAGTGAAGCAATCCAAGCAACTCCAAAGAACAATCTCCTCCTAGTTACCACA
>JAJOOS010016565.1:0-32872 GCA_029582725.1 Solanum chiquidenum
CTTACCACCCCTATCCCCCCCCCCCAAAAAAAATTGCTTTTGAAAAATATTTCATTTTTAATTTTTTAAAAAAATTATTACGCCCCCCCCCCCGAAAGGCCACCCCCACCCAGGCAACCCTCTTCCCCACCACCCCCGTCAATTTTATTTTTTAAAAAAATAAAATATTTTTGGGAAGTATTTCAAATTTGAATTTTTTTACGCCATCTCCACCCCTACATACTACACCCCCCTCCCCCCGTGCCACCCTCACCTAGGCCACCCTTTTTTTAAAAAATCATGTTTTATGCCACCCCAGAGGCCATTCCCGTCAAAATTTTATTTTTTTATTTTTAAAATTGATTTTGGAAAATATTTCAAATTTAAATTCTTTTTCATTGTTATAGAAGTTTGTTGATTGTTGTATTATTTGAACTGTAACCTGCAACACAGCCACAACCCACAGGACACTGTTAATTAAATTTAGTTAAACCAAAAACCAAATCGAAATAAACTGAACCGAATTTATTTCAGTTTGGTTTGGTTTCATATTTTTGCCAATCAAAAATCGAAAAACCAAATCGAAATTTTCAAACCGAATCGAACCGACCGAACACCCAGCCCTACCACCCCCCACCCAAGCCACCACTGTCAAAAAAAAAATTAAAAATTATTTTTGAAAAATATTTCAATTTTAAAAAAAATTGTTTTTGAAAAATACTTCAATTTTTTTAAAAAAAAAATTTTTTATGCCTCCCCCAGCAACCCGTCAAAAAAAATTCTTAGAAAAATTGTTTTTGAAAAAAAAAATCTGGGTTAGGTCCTTGTCAGATCTCAGAGTTGGATTTTGGAACGGTCATCAGGGTCTTGTCCTAGTTTGGTGTCGAGATCAGGTCCTCGATCAATTATCAGGGTTGATTTTCGGATAAGAAATTATTTTCCTAAAGAGTATTTTTTTAGTCTCAAGCCAAAACTAATAGACATTTTCTGAAAAATATTTTTTATTCACCAACCAAACATTAAAAAATATTTTCCAAAAAATATTTTCTACTCACCAATCAAACATGAGAAAATAAGTTAGAAATTTACTTGTTTTCCAAGAAAATATTTTCCTTCGTACCAAACACCCTGAGTCATTTGAATTTTTTTTTTATCAAAGTTATAGGTCCAAAAATCTTAATTGATAGATGTATTGATGAAAACTTTTCATATAATCTTATCTATGGGCTGACTTGGGGCGAGCATTTCTCCCAATATATGATGGATTAGAGGAACCATGACCTATCAAATCGTAAGTATACGAGTCTAATTTCCAATGCACAAAACCTCATAGTAAAATATTATGACCATTTTACCATGGATTTTTCCTGGCAGAACCAGATCGGATCAAAGTCACTTTATAAGTGCGTTTTGATGCAATTAGAGTGAGACAATTATCTAGTAAAATGACACCTAAAGTTATTACGTAATATTCAGCCGAAGAAAGTCATTCTAGTCTGTTTCATATCTATTTGAAATCGGTAAGTTGGATAACTTTTGCCTCAGACATCATGAGCAATCTCTTAGGTTAAGTCATCTGCAACAGTAAAGTGTAGTATGGTGAGTAATTAATTGAGAACTGGAGTGGAATACAAATTGCTCAACATGTATCGACAAGATACCTTACAGTGATATTGAAAACATGTCACAATTTGACTTCAACAAGCTAAATAATACCTGACAATATCCCCATGTTTTCTGAGACATATCAGCAGTCTCACAATTTGTCAATATGCACAATAGAACCACAATCAAAGATTTCCAAATTTTCAAGTTAGTTTCTTGACGACATGCATTGGCATGCCCCTTGTTATTTTCAAGATTATACACTTAAAACTGATCAATAGGTGAAAATAAAAGGATCACTTTCCTCAGAGATACATCAATATAGGTACAATCACATAGACATAGTGCATCATCAAGTCAAAAATCGACTTAGATAAGGAATTGGGATTTCAAATCATGATACTGCAGTGCATAGCCAGCACAGATCACAGGAAAGGTGATTTAGACATTTCATGACAGATCGCCCACTACCAGATGATAAACCTACACCTACAAACTATAAGCATCATGGGTTTTGGAGTTCTCTTGACTGTTTGCAGCACTGAAGAACAGGCAACTAATAGTGATGCTTCTAACCAAGATTCCTATTCATTTACGTACTCTGAAGCACTCAAATATTCACCATGCTCCTCAAAGTACTCAATCAATCCCTTCAAGAATTTATCACCACCGACTGTCTCAGTATCACATACAAGACAGCAGTGTCTCCTTGCTCGTGTCACAGCAACATTCATTCTCCTTCTGTCACTAAGAAATCCCACCTAATCATGAAATGTTTCATATTAGACTCACTGTGCTGTTACCAAAACTGAGCAGTTTAGCTATACATGAGACAGTTTCTACAGTTGTGAAGAGTACCTCTTTCTTTGAGTTTGATCGGACCATAGAAATGATAATAGCTTCTTTTTCTCGACCCTGGAAACCATCAACAGTCGAAATCTCCATTTCTTTTAATTTGTCTACATTGCTTTTGAGTGTTTTCAAGAAAACAACCTGCACAAGCATCTGTCATATAACACTCAAACTTGAAACCAGTTCGTTTTTTTATTATTAAATCACACTTACCTGTGCTGCATAAGGAGTGATTAGTCCAATATCAGAAGCCCCGACTCCACTTTCAACTAGTCTCTTTGCATGGGCAATGGCAACCTCAGCTTCACCTTCATTTAATGTGCTATCTTCCTCATCCTTTTTTTCTTCCATGTCACACCTGCAACTTATAGTGTTAAGACCTGGCAGTAACACTAAAAGGAGGTTAAAGGTAGAATTACTACATGTACACAAACACAATCATTCCAATTTTGTTCTGGTACCCAAACCATCTTGACGTTAACTACAGAACAATCATTTAAGAAGTTATTTGAAATAGGAGAAAGAATGAGTCCAGAAAATGGTAGAGGAGAGATAGTGAGTAACAAACCCAGCTGTGTCTATGAGCAGAAGGGCTTTCTCTGTAGAAGGTGATATCTTCACATCCTCAAGGTGATATAGCAGATGGCTAGCAACACTTGAATGGGCTTCAATCTACAATCATAAATGCAGCTGAAAGGTTTAGATAAAATTAGATGCCAGTATGTTTATATTGTTATCTTAGAGTATACTGAAATTTAAAGATGGTTGAAAAAAAATTGTTTTCAACCAACAGTTACAAATGACCCAGCACCTTATTTTCATACAGCTCTCCGGATGACCAATTCATTATCAGTTCATGCATGCGGTACTGAACAGTGAGCATTGACATGATTTCATCTCCATATAAATCTGCTAAACGTTCAAAAAGTGTCTTTCCCAGTCCTTTCTTCTCAGCTTCTACACTTTGAATGGTTGGAGGAAGCTGGAGATGATCTCCAGCCAATATACACCTTGAACCCTGTAAGTAAGGAACTACATCATTAGTTTTGCAGTGTTCTCTAGAGTTGATCAACAGTTTAACATGATCACTCCTTCATCTGGCTTTCAATTCTTTTATTCTTTTTCAGAAATAAGAAATAAGAGCACACATACCTGCAACATTGATTAGAAACTTGATCCACAATAACCTAAAGTGCAACACACAAATCCACCAACAAAAGCAAGAATACAAAATATAGAATTTTTTTTATAAATAGTGCAAAACATAGAATAACCAATATTATCAGGGGAATTTAACCCGTAAGGGCATTAGTCTAGCCAGTTAAGCTACTTCCAATTAGCTTATTTATCCTCTTCCTCTTCATTCTTAAGGAATCCATACATCTAAACCTCCTCCAGAAAGATAAAGAGAAGCAAGTGGGATAGGAAGACCATAACATAAGAAGTTTAGAAGTGAATTCCAGCCAGTAAAGCTGCTTCTACAAGAAAAAAATCTTAATTCACAATATATAAGTAATCACTCCGTGACATGGAAGCATACCACTGCATAATGCTGTCACTCTTATGTACAGAGACGAATTAAAGTTTGGTCTTTGACTTGATACTTTATTCCACAAGGATATTAATGACTTATCTCACATCAGGCTTGTCCTATAAATGCAATGACCCTCCTGGTCATTTGCTTGCTTTTGTGTATTTTTGTTATTTGCCCCTTTCCCGTAGCTTCTTTACTGTTGTTGGGATGGGTGGGAACGGTTCTCGAGGTGTTCAGGTGAGTTATGGGAAGGTTTCACTAGTTTTGGAGCTTTTAAGTTCAAAAGGTCGACTTCGGTCAACATTCTTAGTAAACGGGTTCGGATGAGATTTCCGCCGCCGTTGTTAGCTCTGGAATATTGATCTTGATTTAGTGAGACCTTTGGTTCAGGTCCCAGGGTATCTAGACTCGTTTTGTGCGCTTGATTGCTTTCTCTAATTTTAGTTAAAGTGTTGACTTCGGTCAATATTTCGTCAAGACAACCTCTGATGGTTGTTCCGTCAATTCCATTAGAGTCCGGAATGTCGTTTCCAGTTGGGTAGCATATTCGTTTTGAGACCACAGCACTCCGAATGAATCCCGCGCATCGAATCCAAGTTTCTGTATTTCCAGCCTTGTTCTTCATCTTCTCTAAATGTTACCCCATTGTTGAGGCCAAATTGGGGTGATTTCACTCATTTGTTGTTGGGTTCTTCACCTAATAGGTAAATTCTCTTCCCCTCTTCATTCTATAGTTAATTGTAGCTTATCATTGTTTAATCCGTGATTTTAGCTCAAAATCCTTAGAAATTTCCTCATTTGTGGGACTTTCGGGTATTTGGACTCCAAATTGAGTCTCGAATGTAATGATAGTTACTATGTGACGTTTTGGGATACGTCTTCGTCCAACTTCCCGGTATAGGTTTCTTACCCTATGAGGAAGATTATTGTGACGAGGGCTGATATTTTCGGCCCAATCTTTAAAATATTAATATGGGTACCATTAGTACCATATTGACGAGTAAATTCTTCATATGATAGCGTGACAGTGATCTGAGGATTTATGGGAAGGGAAGACTTTCGTATGACGGTTCATTGATTGTCGTTTGGCTGCGAGGTAGGTTGCGATTTCCTTCTTCAGACTTGGCTAATTAGATATCATATTGCATAAGTTTCATGAATTGCTAGAAGTATTGATTCAATAGGATTGGGCATATTGTGAACTTTGTATAATCAGCTGTTGGGAACCTTAGAGTAGCGTTCTTCTCCTTAAGCCTTAGTTTAGGTTGATGATTATTGCCTTGTAATTAGATTAGTAGAATTCTTAGTATAATCTAGAAAATGACTTAGTGGTAGAATCATTATTCGTCACCTCCGCTTTACTTTTTGTATGTATATTTCTCTTTGTTGAGATTGTGGGCCTGAGGCCTTGGATTCAGTCTGACTGACCTCTAGGGTAGTACAATTATACTATGGAGGGTGATTTACCCTATTTGGTGTGTGATAAATATACTTAGTCGTATACTTGAGATTGGCACGTATTCATGCACATATGCATACACATTTGATCATGGCATGAACGGGAGGCAAACATGATTTTTGACCTTTTAAACTTAGATGCCTCGGCATTTACTATTTTGGGCTCCGAGAGAGCATATGACTAACATTACTAATTTGGGCTCTTGAGGGAGCATACTACTAAATTTACTAGATGATTTGGGCTCCGAGGGAGCATACCATTGATTTTATTGACTTGGGGGTTTTACGATGAAATGTATCACTTTTGATGGATTTTTAGGGTTTTTTTTTTTAGAAAGGTAACATTTACTTCTATATATCCACAGGTATACTACATCAAAGTGAAGCCCCCCTCCAAAAAGTTATACTTGCATTAGTCCTAAGATCTTCTAGTTACAACCAGTCAATAGCATTAGAAACATCTTCAGAATTTCCTATCACTACTTGCTTACACCAAAAATAGTAAAGACCAAGGCAGTTTATCTTTATCTTCTGAATAGTGTTGCTCTTTCCTTCAAAACATCTCTGATTCCTTTCCTTCCAAATTGTCCACCAAATGCATGCTGTGACAATCCTCCATATCTCCTCTTTTTTCCATCACTTCTGTAATTCTCCCTGGTTTTGTCCACTTGATCTTCCTTTTGTGGATGAACATCTGCATAATTGATCCATCTATTTGTCGTGTAAAAAGAGATGGTTGACTGTCTCCGCTTGTTCTTCGCATAAATAGCATCTAGAGCAAAGGTTGTGTTTCATCTTGTTCAAGTTTTCATGTGTCAAAACTTCCTCCTTTGCCAAAAACCATGTGAAATAATTCACCTTGTATGGAATTTTTGTTCTCCAGATCATCCTCCGGGGCCATCCTGCTTGCTGCACTTCAATAGGCCTCAATTCTCTATATGCAGATCTTACAGTGAACTCTCCCTTCTCTCCCCTTTCCGTATCAGTCTATCTTCCTCTTCTATTAGATTGGTAGCCATAGCCATTGTGTCATGAAATCTTGCTATAGATGTCATTTCCCAGTCATTAAGTTTCTTCTCAGATGTAGGTTCCACCCTTGTCCTGTCCATAAGTCTGCCACTGATGCTTCCTGTGCTTGACTTAGACTATGTAGCTCAGGGAATGCTTGTTTGAGTGTCTCTTGTCCGCACCAAATGTCATTCCAGCCTTTTTCTGCATTACCAACCTTACAGTTTGATCTGTCCTTGACCAGTAGCCATAAGTTCCTGATTGATCTCCATACACTACAATCATCAGGGTTGGTCACCACCTTTGTCATCCACTTGTCCTCCATGCCATATTTTGTTGTTATTACTTCCTTCCGTAAAGATACTTCTGGTGAGGCAAATTTCCACAACCATTTCATCATCAAGCTCTTATTCTGCGTACTCACATCTCTAATGTTGAGTCCACCCCCTCTCTTGCTAACTAGCAACTCCTCCCATTTGACCAAATGATACTTCTTCTTATCTTCATTGCCTTTCCATTGAAAGTTCCTCCTAATTGCATCCAACCTCTTGGTTATTTTGGCTGGTATAGGGAATATTGACATCATGTACGATGGCAAGGCATCCAGGACACTGTTAACTAGAGTTAGTCTGCCACCTGAGAATAGATATTGCCACTTCGAGTTCACAAGCTTCCTTTCACATTTTTAAATTACACCACTCCATATTCCACTTGACTCGCTCTTAGCCTCCAAAGGCATTCCCATGTAGGTTGTTGGTAGTTCACCTACTTTCCCTCCTAGCTTGCAAGCTAAGTCCTCAATATTTGGTATTGTGTTTACTGTTTACTATATAAATGAAACTCTAGTTCCAATTTATGTGTGAACCTGACACAGCCTCAAAAATATTTAAAATACCTCTCAAATTCAGTATGTGCTCCTTTACAACTCCACAAAATACTAGAGTGTCATCTGCATATTGTAGATGAGTGATCTCTAGATTGTTTCTTGTATTCTCCCCCACTTGGAAACCTTTGATCCAACCATTTGCTCTTGTAGTCTGGAATAGGTTGCTCAACCCCTCCATAGCCAAGATAAAAAGAAAGGAGATAGGGGGTCCCCTTGTCTCAGACCCCTGTTTGATGGGAAAAAACCACATGGGTTTTTGTTGATCAGAATAGAGAACTTCACTGAGTTTATGCACAGTCTGATCCACTTTGACCATCTTTGTCCAAAACCCATCCTCTGCATCATCTTCATCAAAAAGTTCCAATTCAGGTGATCATATGCCTTCTGGATATCCAGCTTGCATAGCCCTGGTTGGTTATCCCTTTTTCTGGAATCAACACATTCATCGACTATCAACACTGCATCCATGATCTGTCTGCTCTTGATAAAGGTCATTTGTTGCCTGTTCACAAGCTTATGCATCACCTTCTTTAGTCTTTCGGCCAAAAGTTTTTTGAAGGAGATTGTTATCCTTAAACTTACTGTTTTTTCTGATTCGGAAAGATGACACTATTTTTACTTACGGTTACTTTTCCATTGAAGAGTATGACGCGCATTTCAGGTGACCTGAGGGAAAATTCTAGGTTTTACTTTTCCACATTGCATACACTATGAGCCTAAGGGCGGTTCAAGGGACCATTTTGAGTTTTACTTTTCTGCATTGCATACATTGATGAGCCTAAGGGCGTCCCGAGGGATGATTTCAGGTTTTACTTTTCTACATTTCATACATATTGCATTACATCATTCCATGTTGCACCGCAACATTTATGTTTGTATGTATTTATATCCTGTGAGTAGTACTATTTCGGTTGTTAGATTGTTTTGATTTCGTTATGACTAGATTTCTAGGTGGATCTAGTTTTGTAGTTACTTTTCATGTTCTTTATGCTTTATGTTATCTTCTGAGCTCGGTCGTTCTATGATGCCTATAGAGGATCCCGTGTTTTGGCACTCATACTATACTTCTGCATTTTTTTCATGCAACGCCTAGTACGAGTCATTCACTTTGATCTCCACTCGTCTGATGCCTTCTTCTGATCGGATCATGGTGAGCTCTTGGCGTCCAGAGGCTTGCTGCTTTTCTTCTTGTATTTATTGTCTATATTTTGTATTTTGTCACAGTTATGTATTGTACAACCGTATTCTTGTATTGTTGGTAACTCTGGTACCAGTGACACCAGGTCCAGGGAGTTATCTTGTATATATTTTGTCTTTCCCTGTCCCCTTAGGGAACATGTTGTATATTTTGTACCTGTAATGTATATATCTATGCATGGTGGCCTATTTATCTCCTTTCTGTTTTCCACTTATTCATGTTTAGCACTTACTTTTTGCATTAATTTTGATTTTTGGCTTACCTACTGAAGGGTTATAGTAGGTGTCATCACGGCTCAATTGTCAGGTCATGACAATAAGTCTTGAACACAATGCAAACTTTAGAATTACTTGTCCTTGAAAGAGGCAAGATCTGGCAGCACCGCCGAAAACCCACTTGTTTCCTACGAGCATTTTTTGGTGTACCTTTTCTGGCAACACCAAAGGTCCTTCCAGTTATGCTGGCTGAGTTTTGAAATATTGGCACTCTCATAAGTCATAACACTTGGACTCAAAGTTCTTTTTCATTTTTTGTTTTATCGGATTGGAAAAACCCGCAGATCTGCTATCCAGAACTCCGGATTCCAGCTAATTACATGGATTGACTACTCCTATTATGTAAGAAAGACTCTTTTTTTCACAAGTAAATTGTGTAAAAAAGCTTTACGACAGAAATTCTCACTCTCCTGCAGCAGTTCGTATATAGACAGAGCGTTGATGTCAGATTCACCAATAGTCTAACAGGAGTTACCTTAAGAGCTGGTTGGCGATTTACTAACATAAACAAAAAAATCTAGCAAAAAACAATCCATAGAGTGAATTGTTTAAGCATCACAGATAGCATGTTCACCTTCAATAAAGCAATCCAGCACGCTATTTCCAGCGCCTGAGCAGCTTCATCAATAACAACCACATCAAATGATAAGCCATCCAACTTTTTGGTCAATACCCCAGTCAATGTTGTCAGCACTACATCTGCATTCTTAATAACATCTGTTACTGCTAGCTGCTGCCTTTTACGCTCTTCTCTGGAAAGAGACTTGAGTTCCCTCCGGATGTCCCTCTTTGCATTTCTATCTTTAGCTTTTAATAATTTCCCATTCAATGCCTGCAGAATTCATCATGAAGCAAAGGGACAATGCAATTGTAGAACAGAGAATTATCATGGTAGACATAAAAAAACATTCAAAAGTTACTGAACTGCAGAAGAAGAGAAAGGGTATCAATAGACCTATCTTGAAAATGCGAACTGCCAAAGGAAATCCTTCTACTTAGAATTAACTTCCTCTAAAATGTTGGACAAGCTAAAGATAGAATGGTAATAAGTAACTACGCCATACCTTCATCTCCTTGCGGATGTCATTTGCAAGAGAACTATTATCACCACGTAGAACCTATTGAGAAAGAAGAGATTACAAAACGCATCTTTTAGTCACTAAAAAGAACATTAAGAAACAATACGTGCATAAAAAAAGCAACATCTAATGAATCAAATTATTTTTTCCAAGGCCAAAAAGTCATGTAAAAAGGCAGGGAAAAGCTGAGTACGAACACCGGCCTACCTTACCTAGGGAATCAGCAACATACCCAGTGAAATCTCACAAGTGGGGTTTGGGGAAGGTAAAATGTACGCAGACCTAACCACTACCGCGTGGAGGTAGAGAGGATGTTTTCAAAAAACCCTCGACAGATCAAGGTACGAAGGAGACAGTGAAGAAAATGTAGCACTAAACAACATACTAAACAATATGTAAGTAGTGCAAAGTCTACTAGAAAGAAGCAAAACAATAGTACAATAGTGTGATAATTGAAACACACTAAACAATAATAATACCACTAGTACAATGACAAACACTAACCACCTTAAGCAAGATAATACTCTACTACCGGCTAACCTTCTACCCTAATATGTGTCCTCCACACCCTCCTATCTAAGGTCATGTCCCCAGTATCTTATTACCTCTCCCCAATACTTCTTCAGCCTACCTCTGTCTCTCCTCGTACCCTCTATAACCAACCTCTCGCATCTTCTCACTGGAGTGTCAGCGCATCTCCTCTTCACATGTCCAAACTATCTCAGTCTCGCTTCCCTCGCTTGTCCACCACTGAGGCCACTCCCACCTTATTGTGAATATCCTCATTCATAATCTTATTGATCCTAGTATGACCACACATCCACCTCAACATTCTCATCTCCGCAACATGCATCTTCAAGACATGGGATTTTTTGGCAAACCATCACTCTGCCCTATACTACCATGTCGGTCTAACATTCACTTTATAGAATTTACCTTTGAGTTTCAATGGTACCTTTTTATCACATAAGACTCCAGAGGCAAGCCTCCACTACATCCATGTTGCACCAATACGATGTGTGATATCATCATCGATGTCCCTACTCTTCTAAATTATAGACCCAAGGTACTTGAATCTATCACTATTGGGGATATTTCATGTTTCGAGCCTCACTTCCACACCTACCTCATGCCTCGTATCACTGAATTTGCATTCTACAAATTATGTCTTAGTCCTGCTTAACATGAACCCATTAGTTTCCAAAGTTTGTCTCCACACCTCTAACTTAGCATTAACTCCATCGCGCATCTCATCAATCCCATCCGCAAGCAACATACATCAAGGCACCTCATCTTAAATGTCTCTCATCAATTCATCCATCACTAAGGCAAACATAAACGGACTAGGAGTTGATCCCTAGTGTAACCCCATCTCCACAGGAAAGTGCTCTAAATCTCCTCCCACCGTTCTTACCCGCGTTTTAGCTCCTTCATACATGTCCTTTATTGCCATAATATAGGCTACTAATACACCTCTTGCCTTAAGGCATCGCCACAAGACTTCCCTCGGTACTTTGTCGTAGGCCTTCTCAAGATCAATGAACACCATATGTAAGTCCCTCTTCCTTTCTCTATATTTCTCCATCACTCTCCTCACAAGATGGATAGCTTCTATGGTTGATTGTCCTGGCATGATTCCAAACTGACTCTCAGAAATATACATAGCCTTCCTTACCCTCCTCTCCACCACTCTCCCCCAAACTTTCATATTGTGGCTTAACAACTTAATAGCCCTATACTTGTTGCAATTCTGGATATCCCCTTTGTTTTTGTTCAACAAAAACATTATACTTCACCTCCATTCATTAGGCATCTTAGTCGTCTTAAAAATGACATTGAATAGACTAGTCAACCACTCCAACCCTACTCTATTTGCGCCCTTCCAGAACTCCACTAAGATCTCATTTGGCCCTGTCGCTTTTCCCATGATCATCCTACTATTAGCTCCTTTCACCTCCTCAACCTTAAAACACCTATAGTATCCAAAATCCCGATGTCTCTCAAAGTGCTCCAACTCACCTAACACAATGTCTTTTTCCCCTTCTTCATTCAAAAGTTTGTGCAAGTACATTTTTCATCTTTGCTTAATGAGGGTCTCCTCCACCGACACCCTGCCTTCTTCATCTTTAATGCATTTCACTTGATCCAAATGTCGAGCCTTCCTCTCTCTTTCGCCTTCGCAAGCCTATACAGCTTCTTGTAACTCGGGTGCTTTAGTCTATTTTTAACTACAATGCACTTACAAAGCAAGAAGGATACCTACAAGATTCCTACCAAATGAAAATGGTAAAATCTCACCTGGGCATCCAGAGCGCTATCCAATACTTGTGGGAGCATACGTGCAGGATGTCCCAATCTCACCAGTTTTACTCTGACAAAAATGGATATTGCAAAACCTTTAACAATCCAAAATAACATCACAAAAATATGATAATTAAAAAGAATCATTGCATGTAGCTCACCACTAGGACATAAAAATCATGCAGAAAATATGGTATAGTCATGTGTCTACTAGTATGAATTGCATCTATGAACTTACCGTTAACACATTATCTTTGTTAGAATAGTAATAGGTATAATACAATCCTACTTAGAATAGGAATAATAATAGTTACAAGAATAGTATATAATGTCCTACTTAAAAAAAGGATTGTATTGTAGTGTCCTACTAGGAAAAGGTGTTTATTGTAGTGTCTATAAATAGGGTCTCTTTGTAATAATGTAGAGACAGTAATTCAATAATATTATTTTCCAATATTTCTCACCTCTACGATCTTGGTAAACAATCAAAGAGCTTCTACTGTCGGCGAGCGGCTATTACCCATATATGTCGCCCATCTGGCCAATGATTATGTTAGCAAAAGTTGTAGCACCTTGCCATCTTTCTGGTGACTACTTTTTCATATTTAATTTGTGTAGCACTGTGCCATCTTTTCGATGACTACTTTTTCATAATTAATTTGTGTAGCAGCGTGCCATCATTCCGGTGACTACTTTCTCATATCTAATTTGTGTAGTATTGTGCCATCATTCCGGTGACTACTTTTTCATATCCTATGTGTAGGACTGTGTCATCCTTCCGGTGACTATTTTTTCTTATATCTGATTTGCGTAGCATCGTGCATCTCTTCAGACTACTTTTCATATTTAATTTGCGTAGTACCGTGGATTTTTTCGAATTACTTTGTCATATCTGAGTTGCATAGCATCGTGTGTCATTTCGGTGACTCCTCAGACTTGATTTGCATAGTTCCTTTCGTCTTTCCAGTGACTCCTCAAATCTAATTTTTGTAGGGTTGTGCCATCATTCCGACCCTACCCCGTTAATTTCTCTTTTTCAGTAGGGTTGTGCCATCATTCCGACCCTACCCCGTTAATTTCTCATTTTCAGTGGGGTTGTGCCATCATTCCAACCCTACCAATATTATCTCTTTTTCAATAAGGTTGTGCCATCAATTCGAACTTTCCTATATAATTTCTATTTTCTAGTGGGATCGTGCCATCATTCGGATCCTACCATATAATTTTATTTCTTAGATTCTGACCACTTTCAGCCATCAAATCTAATACTCTGGCATATGAGCATGTTCCAGCCAATTTTCGGTGACTTTCTTGTTTAATATGGACTCTATTGATTCCAACACGATCCATATACTTTATACTAGATTTTGAGCACTTTCCAGCGACTGCTCCATTGTGAAGAAGTCTATATGTAACAGCCACCTAATTTTGTTGCTCGGGGAGAGTTTAGTAGCTTTGTATGTCAATTACGTAAGTCACTCTAGGGCCTGAAACAGTCTTTGCAAGCTTGGTTTGGGAAGTTCAACACTGTAATTTTGTCACTTCGTGTTTTATCGCATTATACATCAAATTCAGTATTTCATGAGAAGACCAAGCACATTGAGATTGACTAACATTATGCTTCAAATCCAGTATTTCATTAGAAGACTAAGCACATTGAGATTGACTGTTAATTTTGTGAAGTCAAGGGATCTACTTGCAGATATCTCACCAAGCTCCTCATCAGTCCTCGTATTAATTATATTTGTAATAAGCTAGATACATATGATTTGTATGCACTAGCTTGAGGGGGGGGGGGTGTTAGAATAGTAATAGGTATATACAATCCTTCTTAGAATAGGAATAGGAATAGAAATAGAAATAGGAATAGGAATAGTATATAGTATCCTACTTAGAAAATGATTGTATTGTAGTGTCCTAGTTGGAAAAGGTGTCTATTGTAGTGTCTATAAATAGGGTCTCCCTGTAATAATGTAGAGAAAACAATTCAATAATATTATTCTCCAATATTTCTGACAATCTTACATAGAAACAAATGATATGGGTTTACTGTAAAACAGACTGGTAGACAGAACAATATCCAACTTAAAAACTCATCAAACAATAGATCAGATCTTCTGGTCAAAGAGATATAATAGTGGCAGCATTAAAATTTTAAGTAAAATTATGAAAGGTGAAGCACATATCTGAGTCTGACCATTTCACGTTGAGCATTTGAGATCCATTCGAACAGAGATAATGTAAATTATATTACCTTTTCTGTTGTAACTTTAGGCGGTTCTTGAGAAAAGATGGTGAAAAGAAGATAAAGTTCATTCCAATAAGACATCAATGTTTCACCTTGAGGAGAAAGATGTTTACTAGAAATTATCAACCATGACAGATCATTTTACCTGTGTGGAACAAATCTCTCAACAATGTTATCAACAGCAATATTTGAAGCAGCGCAAGCGAGAATCTTTGAACCACGTTTGACTTCCTGCAAAATTATCTCAACAACTGTTGTCGTTTTCCCAGTTCCAGGAGGCCCATGCAACAAAAATACATCCTTGGATGAAAGTGCCTTCAAAACTGCATCTTTCTTAAAAGTTTAAGAGACAAAGTATCAGTCACTAGTGTCTGGCACATACATCTGCAATCATCAATACTTCTTAATGCTCATTTACTCCATATTAAATAAGAGAAAACCAAGGAAAATGCAGCACAATGTATCCTAAAATCATTTTTAAAACCAATCAATAAACTACCCTCGATCCCAAGCTAGTTGAGGTTGATAAAAACAACAAAGAATTAAAGCCAATAGTTGATATTGCTTATATGGATCTTTGCTTCCATTGAGTTCTATCATAATTAAGCTAGTATTAATTTATAACAGCCCCATATTTTGAAATCTGAGAAACAAAGAGGGAAAAAATTGGAACCCAATTCACAAAGATTTGTGGATATCAATCAAAAAATAAAAAATTACCCAATTTGAGTTATTCACTCAAATGATTTACTTGTCATTTTTATAGCCCTATCTTCAAACATTTAAATGAAAACTCTTCGCAAATGTTGATCATTTTATGAGAAAGCAATTGCTAAAAGTGTACTAATCATTTGATGCTTGAAAAATCGTGCAACTGTTTTTACTTTCAGGTGCCTAAAGAAGAACTGATTTAGTAAGGCTGTCAAACATCTGACACAAAAAATCATAATAGAGATGAAAAATTGCAGCAAACAAGCCATTTGAACATCCAATTGCCAGAAGCTACGGTAACACTATGTCGCTTTCAGTAAGCAAAGGTTAGGCATTAAACATGGACATCTCTCTGTCCCTACCTAAGTTGTGCGGCCTGTCTGTCCCCTAAATTGCACTGGATATGGTCAATCGATTTAGGGTACCTTGAATCGATCAAGAAAAATTCAAGACAGATACAATGATTTCTATCAAAACAAAAGTTAGGGTGAAACTAAAAATTAAGGCATATGGTTTTAATTGTTAGAAGATATATTTATATTAAAAAATCTGCAACCAGAAGGTGCTTTAAAGATATTTATCGGTCAACATCACAGTTGAATTTGCAATGGACTGAAGAAACGTATTTGTGCTTGATAATAATTACAGAACATGCTCTCAAAAATCCGTGCATTCCTTTCCTTCCAATTAATCCACCATAATTTAGGCCTACTTTTACAACTCTATTTTTGGATATTTAAATTATTTTTAGCCTAATCCACGCATCCGTATCCATACCTGGACCCTGCCCTCGAATCTTAAAAATTAGATCATGAAAGATCCGCATTCGTATCGGGGACACCCGCACCCGAGTCCAAGCAACTTAGGTCCCTAAAGATTTCTCCAAGCGCAAATATTGCAATTGTTTTTCGTACCTAAATCATCTCTATGGTACAGATTTAGGACAGTATCAAAAAGTCTTTGGTTTCTTTAATTAAACATAGTGCATTAATTATTTATACTTGCAATTTTGTTGAGACTTCTCTAAAGACTGGCATAAGTCAAGATGGTATACATGAGAAAACGGTCAAATATAACAAGCAAGATACTTTTTGCCTCTCTACAAAGACACAGACTAGTCTGAATTCTGGTTATAAAAGAATGCACCAATAAAACACGTAAAAAGCAGAGGGAAAATGATGAAGTGGGAACAGGGGTGTGGGTAAGAAAAAAATAGTTAAAACAATTGATGACTTCACAACCTGCGAGTGATCAAGGTTGCGATTCAAAGGAGTGAAACTGACATCCTTCTTAGACATTGTTGGAGGTCTCTCCCCAAAAAGAACACGAACCAAGTCAGAGGCAGGGCCCTTCAGCACACCTTTACTCAATTGTATCAATGTGTCTTTCATCCGACGGTAGGTCACCTACAAAAGCAACTCCAATAGAAAGACTCTTTGAACTTCAGAATTCCATATATAATCTTTTCTCCACCAGCAGAATTAATAGATTTTTTAGAGTGTGACTTTTCCTTTTACCTGAACTCCAAACCCTCAAAATGTACAATAATAGCATGCATAGCATTACTAACTTTGACACCATTGGAAGTTAAAGAAAAAATCTTCCTAGAGATTTAGGGAAGATGCTATCTTAAATTTATTCAGGTCAGACCTTACTGTTTAAAAGATAGGTGATCCTTAAAAATTCAAGTCCGATCAAATTGTATCCTATGTACTTATCAACTACACCACAAACAGGGATTAAATGCTTTTATTTGTTATATCAAGACTGTCGGTACTCGACTACTCGTTCAGCTCTTTTAACTTTCAAATGTATTTCATACCTAGGTAACAAACATGACCTGTTTCAGATCAAGAATCTGTACCTCATTTGCCAGTTTCTCAAGGCGTAAAGGATTATTCAGACCTTCTTCTGGGACATCATCAAAAGCAACAGTAATAGATGAGTCCTGCTCCATGAGAAAACAATCATTTAAAGATCCAACCGAAAAACATTACTAATAAACTACAGTTCAGTAGAAATTCAAAAAACAACATACCCAGTATAGTCCCACAAAGTGGGGTCTAGGGAGGGTAGAGTGTATGCAGACCTTACCCCTACCTCACGGTAGAGAGAATGTTTCGGATAGACCCTCGACTCAAGAACAAACAGTCCGCAGCAATCCCGAAACAGAAATAACGAAAGTACAAGAAGCAACAAATAATAACAAAAATAGTAAATAATATCATAACAGAAACTATAACAAAACAATGAACTAATATGAATACAAGAACAACATACAATAACAAAAATTGAAGGATAAGAAACTACAAAAGCACTACTACGAATAATAATATGAACGGACAACAAGCCAACGCATGGCTACCTATTACCCTTCTACCCTAATTCGTGAATTCCACACCCTCCTATCAAAGGTAATATCCTTGATAAGCTGAAACTGCCTTATGTCCAATCTAATCACCTTTCCCAATTCTTCTTCGGTCTACCTCTACCTTCCCTGAAACCACCCATAGCCAACCTCTCACACCTCTACACTAGTGCATCTCCTCTTCACATGTCCGAACTATCTCAATCGGCATCTTGTCCTCCGTTGAAGCCTCTCCCACGTTGTCTCCGATTTTTTCATTTCTAATCCTATATCTCCTAGTATATTGAAACATCCATCGCAACATCCTCATTTCCACAACTTTCATCTTCTAAATGTGAGATTTCTTGACTGGCCAACACTCCATCCCATACAACAAAGTTGGTCTAACCACCACACTGTAGAACTTACCTTTAAGTTTTGGTGGCACTTTCTCATCACATAAGACTCCAGAAGCGAGCCTCCATTTCATCCACCTTGCACTAATACGATAAGTAACATCCGTCCTTGTCAATCTGCCCATTGACTTGGATAATAGACCCAAAATAGTTGAAACTTCCTCTTGTTTGGATGACCAGTATTTCAAGCCTCACTTCCACATAAGTCTCATGTGCCACGTCACTGAACTTGCACTCCATGTATTTTGTTTTGGCCCTACTTAATTTGAACCCTTTTAGACTCTAGAGTTTTTCTCCAAACCTCAGCAAAGCGTTAAAGTTGTCGCGAGTCTCGTCAACCACAACTATGTCATCGGCAAATACCATACATCATGGCATCTCACCTTGAATTTGTCTCGTCAACGTATCCATCACTATGGGAAATAAAAACGGGCAAAGGGCTAATCCATGGTGTAACCCCATCAAAACTAGGAAATGCTCCGAGTCTCCTCCCACAGTCCTTACTCGAGTCTCTACTCCATCATACATGTCCTTGATCACCCTAGTGTATGCTACAGGTACACCTCTAGCCTCCAAGCAACTCCAGCCACAAGTAAAAAAAAAAAATTGAAAACTAAAAAAAGATGGATTTTGGTCTCAGATCAACATTATATTCACTTTAGATCCTTTCTTTTTCATATTTTATTTCTCTCTCCTCTTTGTATACCAGTAAATGCTTTAGAGCTACATTACCTTTAGTCTGTAGACAACTCCCTGTCCAAGTGCAGGACAGCCTAAATCAGCTTTGTTTGGCTTCAGAACAACGACATCATGAGTGCCAAACTGCATGAGAGGAAATTATCTTCAGAAGATATAGTAACAACTAATTAAGAAGAAGACTGAAGGGGCAAGCCGAAGGGAAGTAGAAAAGTTTTGATCAAAATAGTAAAACAGGATATCATTAAAACACAACCATAGTTTATGGCCTAGATACATACGAATCGAATAGCGTTAAAAAGTATAATTTTTTCTAAATATTTATTCTCATCGGCCTCTGTGAACCCGGTTGAGGAAAACTTAAACCCTGAAGCTAAATAAAGTGCAGGCTGTGCGCATCGTTTCTATTAGGTGATGTTTGGTGCAAGCACCAAGATATCAAGATGTGCAACTCAACAGCCACGAACTTTGTGTTAAAGAGGGCAGCACTGAGGGATATAAATAGCTGGAAAATCGATAATTTATTGTGAAACATTATAAATAAATATGTTAGTGATTATGAATAAAAAACGAAAAGTTAAGTAAAAATAAGTCACTAAGTTGAATTAGATACTCAAAAGTACCTGTATGCATTTCAGTTTAAAGTTAGAATGGTTTTGAATGACAAGGTTTCTACTCCACGAATTTGATTCAGTTGAAATTTTTTAAATCCCTTGGTTCAGTAAACATTGTTTGTGATTATAATTATATTTGTGTGGTACATATACATTTTTTTTTCTTCTTCTACTTTGTCAATGAAATAAGTGCTTTAATTTTGCTTTGCACTTGATACCCAACAGACAGTTGCCACAATTTTACGCTTTTCGCCTTTGACAGCATTGATCTCTAAGCGTCAAAATATCTTTTATAGTTGCGATAAAATGCCTAGAGCTTGAAAGCATCAGAAAGAAATCCCCTTAAACACATCAGCATTCACCTTGTGAGGCGGAAGGATATCCCCTTTGTTTGATTGAAACTCCAGAAGCATCTTGCCCATTAACCCTGTCTGTCCATAAAACCCAAAACTTGTGAAAAGACCCTGCAAAATTTAACTTAAAGTGCCCAAAATAGCATAAGCAAGCAGCTGGGAGAGAATACCTGGATATCAACACACTTTAAATTAAGAATAGTGGAGCCCTTCTTCTGAGCAGAATCCAAACTCCTTGTCTCAGCAGAGTTCATGGAAACTGATATTTCAGCATCCTAAAAACACCATACAGGTAACACAGCATAATATCAACATTTTTATGAAAAAAGAGAGAACAACATCTCTAGCTATAACAAGTACTTCCTCTGTCCCACTTTAGGTGTCCAAACCATCAACCACATCCTGTTCACAAACTAGTTAGCGCCAACTATATGAAAACTTCTGTATCCATTTATCTGTATTTAAGCATGTCAATGTAGCCCCAACTAACTCAGTGCTTACAAGATTCATTCTAATTCGACTGAAGCTATAATAGCGGTCAATCTACCACAGTCCTTCTCGTTTACATAAACATAGACTCGGCTGTCGTTGCAAAGCTCACATAGGCCAAAGTTCCCACTTTTTGTGACAGCATTTTAGCATAATTTGCATCTTAACTCCAATTTAGGTTGTGATACTTATTGAAGTAAAATAACAGTAGGCAATTTCAAAAGACAAAAATACATTGATAATCAAATTTCCTATCTTTTGACTGCCAAAAAGTCTTTAAGCATAGTTACATTGGGGGCAGCAGGGATATTTGATTAATAAATTATGCTACAATACATTGATCACCTCTTTCATATACATTTCTAATGAAAAGAAAGAAAAAAAACTTTAATCGAACAAAACCATAGATTCTGGATTCCGGTAAAACCCATCAATCCAAAAAAACTGGTGACAAGGTTGTCTTTGCATGTATGTGAATGATATATATATATATATATATATATGCCAAGAAAGAAAGATATAGAAAAAGGATGTACCTTTTCCAAATCTATTAAAGGAGCCATGGTGGAAACGAATTGCTCCAGTGTTATGGCACTTGAGGATGTTGGCTTGTTCTTGTTCTTGCTGCTGCTTTTCCCTTTCTCCATTGTTACTCACACAAACAACTGAGAAGTGAGAACCGATGACGATGATGAACGTTGGAAGGCAACTAGTATTTTTTTTTTTACTTCAATTCAATGGGGGGTTTTCAAAGGGTTATCAAGTTTTCATTCCTAATTTCTCCTTTTCATTTTCCAAGATATCAATAAGATGGGGTGTGTTTGGTAAGCATGTTTTCAATTTTCTCTGATTAGCATAAATAATTTAGAAAATATTTTTCTAATTAACTTATTTTACTCAAATTTAAGAAAAAAAACTCTCCTTCATAAATTTAGGAAAATATTTTTCTAAACTCTCCTCCAACTTTAAATTACATTTTTTTTTCTTACCCCATCCATGTACCCTGCACAACTCTTGATTGCCCCTACTCCCGCCCCCCATAAAAAAAATTCAAATTTTCATTTTATTTAACCCACCCACACCTACCCCAACCCCTTACCACCCCAAAAAATAATTTAAACGTTTTTAAAAAAATATTTTCAATTTTACATTTTAATTGCTTACCCCACCCCACCCATACCCCCCTACCAGCTCCCCTCCATACCAGTGCCCCCTAAAAAAACAATTTAAAAGTTTGTTTTAGAAAAATATTTTCAAATTTAAATTTATTTATTTTTTATCCACTCGACCCCCAGCCCCCTCCCCAAAAATAAATTAAAATTTATTTTTGAAAAAATATTTTCAATTTAAAAAAAAAAAAAATTTACCCCGTACCAGCTCCTCCCCCCCCCCACACACACACACAAAAGAAATTTAAAATTTTATTTTATAAAAAAAAAATCTCAGTTTGAAAGTTACGTCCCGAGTCGGGTGTGGTTGGATCCCAATTTGAAAGTTAGGATCGGAATTTCGATTTGAAGTCGAATCTTGGATCTCACATCGATTGTTGTTTGTTGGGATCAAATCCTGATTTGGAAGTCGAGTCTCGATTCAAGTGTCAAATTCGAAACCCCGATTGATGGATCGTGTTCAAGTTCGGGTGTTGGGGTCAGGTCCTGGGTCAGATATTCGGTCCCAATTTGAATGTCGGGTCTTGGATCAAAAGTCAGGGTCAAGTCTTGGGTCATATATTAGGGTTAGGTTTCATATATATCCGTGATATTGTGTCCTAGTTCGTGTGTCGGGGTCATGTCCTAAATCCATTATCGATGTTGATTTTCAGGTCAAAAATCATTTTCTACTTCTAGGAAAAAATAAAGAGATAAGGTACAAGTATCCCCTAGACTATGACCAAAATTCCGGAGACACACATTAACTAAACTAAGGTCATATTACCCCCTGAACTCATTTTAAAAATAATTTTAGACAGCTTTTTGGCTTACGTGGCATCCAAATATCTCCCACGCGCCTCAACTGCGTGGAGTCACGGAGTGTTCCACATTAGCCGAAAGGTGTACAAAATTACAAAAAAATGAGTTAGGAGGTAATAGGACCTTAGTTTTGTTAAGTTGTGTCTCTGAAATTTTGGTCATAGTTTAGGAGGGTACTTGTGCCTTATCCAAATATAAAAGATATTTACTTTAAAATATTTTTTCATTCACAAATCAAACACTAAAAAATATTTTCTGGAAAATTTTCTACCCACCAACCAAACATGAAAAAATAAGTTAGAAATCCACTTATTTTTCAAAAAAAGCATTTTCCATAGAAAACATTTTCCTTCCTACCAAACACACCCTTAGTATCTAATTGTTTACTTTCATATTCATCAAATTATATTGTATATCATTTGTGTTATGAGATATACTTGAATAGAAGAAAAAAACTTTCTTTCATCTACTTATCTTGTCTTCCTCTCTTTATAGTTATACTAGTATACGTACCCGCGCGATGCGCGAATGATATTAAAGTATTATTTATAATCATTTTAAATTGTAATGTCTTGTTTAAGCAGGTTAATTGTAGTATTTTATAAAGTTCAACTATTATATTGTTCCTCAATGAAATGTACTGATCAAATTTATATAGAGAGACAACATATCATAAATAATTTTTATGTTTCATATTTTTAATTACATTGCTCACTATTTCAAGTTATTAGATTGTTAATATTGATTTTCATTAACTTACCACTTAACTTAATATAATCAGGAGCTCTTCCTATTAATATAAAACATATATATTTAATTATTTTATGTTATTATATTTTTTTCTTTGAAATTTAATTTTTATTGTTCACATCTCTTCAATTTCAAATTTATGAATAATAATATATGTCTTAACACTGATAGATACATAGAAATAATAGAAAAATAGTCAAAAGAAAAAAACAGAGAAAATACATAAATATACATGGTAAATGGTTCAAGAAATTGTCACGATCCAAAATGAACGTGATGGCACTCGTCTATCCCACAAAGACAAGTCAGCCTAAAACTCACTCAATATGATAAATTGCGGAAATAAAATGATAAGAATATTCCAATACTATAAAATAATGCGGAAATTTGTAATCAACTTAAATATACCCGCAAAATCTGGTTGTCACGTGTACAAGCCTCTAATGTATTACACAAGAATTGAAAGAAAAATACAAGTCTCACATGACACTGTTTCTAGAATAGAACAAGTTCGTAATTAAGGAGAAATAAGGTCCACTGAAATGACAAGTAACTACCTCACAAACCTCCACAAGAAGCCTCAGACAAGGAGAAGAGAAAATATCACAAAGGTCCGGGATAGTAACATACAAAAATGTAGAAGCAAGGGGTGAGTACCAAACCACACGGTACTCAACAAGTAAACTTCTAAACACAAGCTAAGGGAATAGAATACAAACACTCCTTACACCCCAATCGAACCTCCACAACTACAACCTGCATAAAACCAGCCCAACCTAACAATTCACAATTTACAAAACACATAACTCAACAACAACACTCTAACAATTTCATATTCTCAACAACAGATTCAATATTCATCAATCACAAGTTCCACAGAAAGGTATTCACAAGATCAACAACACACAAGATCAAGTTCATCAATGATAAAGATGTGCAATGCAATGTCAGATATAGTGATGCATGTATGACCTAACAATACACACCCGATGTCTCTCAGTCCGGGACCCATGGGGGACATATATGTCCATGCATCCATCGTAGTGTACGGCACGTCCCTCGAAATATAGTATCCGTCGCGGCGCACGACACTCCCTCGAAATATAGTATTTGTCGCGACCCGCGAAACATCCCTCGAAATGGTACATCCTTTTTCATTTTTCATTTTTCCTCAATTCACATAACACTGATCACAAACATGTCTCAGTACCAATGCAAATGACATGTGCACACAAATAATGAGGAGATGATCATTTTCATCACATTGTACAATTCACAACAACGCAATCGTGATACAACATCAACAATTAATCAATAAGTCTTTCAAACTAGTCTCAACACATCACACACCAATAATTAAGCACATTGCCTTTTATTACCCTTTTTCCATCATTAGAATTAGGGGTGTTCATGGGTCGGTTTGGATCGGTTATTGGTCAAAACCAAAACCAAACCAACTTAATCGGTTTAAAATTATCAAAACCAATCCAAACCAAATATAATATATATTTATCAGTTTGGCGGTTATCGGTTTTGGTTTGGTTTGGTTCGGTTATTCGGTAATTAACCATACACAAAAATAAAAGAAACAATTCATCCAAAATGTGAAAAAAGTGACAACAATCCATTCAAAACAAAAAATAGTTAGAATGACATAAATTACTGAACTTTCGATCACTAAATTTACTATCAATAAAGCTTTAAAATTCACTATGTTGGCCTAGAAGGAATGACAATAACATTTTCAGTGCCATAAAGAATTGTCAGAGACACTCATATACATGAAATCAATAAGATAAATGTTTCATCTTGGACATTTTTGCTTTCAATAAGTAAATTATAAAGATTTTTAATGAAAATATGTATAAGATCATTAAAATAGTTTATAAAAATAATATATTAAGTATGTATATTATAATTCATCGGTTCGGTTCGGTTCGGTTCGGTTACTTCTTCGGTTTTTTTGAATAAAACCATAACCAAACCAAATAAAATCGATTTATTTTATCGGTTTGGTTCGATTTTTCGATTTGGATCGGGTTTTATCCAAATCGTCCCATTACTCCCCAACACATACCACAAGGAAAACACGATTCTACACACTTAACAAGGGCTTAGAAATCCACTTGCCTCAAATAATCAAACAATCACTCCGGGACTTGAGCCTTCCCTTTTCGTTGAACTTCCAACTCAAAGCAATCTATTCAAATAAATGACCACAATAAGAGTTCAAAACTAACAACACCCATATTAGTATGTAATTAGCCTTGACCCAAAAACTCACTCAAATTTATAGTCAAGTTCCTAATCTTGATGTCAATTAACATGTCAATTCTTTCAATTTTCTCCAAATTTCAAGTCTAGGGTTAAGTCTTAATCCTTCCAATATCATAATTTAATGGTTTTTCGTATAATACAATACACTCAATAACTAATTACATATCTCAATATATCAAAACTTGAATCATAATATGATAAGAAAATCCAAAATTTGAACTAGGCACACCATCTGCAATTTTAACCACAAGTGAAAGGAGGCGTCCAACCCCAACAATGCATTTATTAACCTGTAATATGTCAATCATTGCATAATACATATTTATTTAAAATTATCTCCAACCATTTTAAAGCCCACGTCTAGTAACATCCTTAATGGAAGGAAAGTGTCTCTAAAGCCAAATAGATACTTACCCTAGGATATCCTCCACTCAAAATCATATAATTAGGTGTATGGAATTAAGCAGTAGCGGCACTTTTTGTTGCATATTTCCCTTCCAAATACAATTCTAATAATATATGATTATATATATACACAGTAACTAACCCCTATAATAAATTATTCAATCATATATTTAATTTATAATATAATACTCCCAATGACATGGCCCAAATCCCAAGGTGGTCAACAACAATTCCAATTCCACTTCCTCAATAATCAATTTAGTATAACATTGAGTTTCATTATATTTTCAGCAATTAGAAATTATTAGTTGCAGGCATATAGTTGCAATTCATTTAAATTTGCTTACTTGAGAGTTGAGTGTTGCCGATCTCTCTCTATTATGTGTTCGCCGCACGCACATGTTAGGTATTCCTTCTCTTTATTTTCTTTTCCCTAAATTAATTAAGTACTAAAAGTGTCAAATTCTATTAACTTATTTCAATATATATATGGGCCAACTAGTATAAGATCTTAAATAAATTAGAAAAAATTACAGAAATCCCACTTTTTTAGTTTACTTATTACCATTATCCCCTATAAGTTTTACAAATCTCCAAAATCCTCATTTTCGCGCATCAGATTAGTGTATCTGGCGCATCAGATTAATGTATCTCGCGCATCAGATTAGTGTATCATGTATAAAATGTAATGTATCTTACTTAACGATTAATGTATCTCGCGCATCATATTAATGTATCAGCGTTTATATTATTGTATCCGTTTGAGAGATTTCTGTAATTATAAACTTTTAAGGGATATATTGTAATTTTGCCTTAAAAGTATGTGATTTCTGTAATTTGCCCTTATATAAATTATGACATTGACCCTTTAACCACCAACTAAACAAATAAATTATTTAATATATACCCATCAATTTAATAATCATAGTTATCGAATATTTTAAAATTCTCAGACCAACTTCACCGACTGATCATAAATGACTCGGGACAACTATCGGGGAGGGGAAAAACTATAATTTTATAAAACAAATTTCAAAAATGATTTTCCGGGTCATTACATTATCCACCACTAAAAACCATGTTCGTCCTCGAACATAAAGAAGAAGAAGGAAGAATAACCACGTTACCAAAAGCTTAAGTTATGACCTACTAGTCTGTGTTCATCTCTCCAAGTGAGCTCCTCCTTAAGATCATTCTATCAAGATAAACTACTAAGAACTGAACTTTCGAATCAACTTTGGAAGATCTACAAATCAGGAGTGATTATCAAGCCACAGACTAACTTGTAAACCCAATCTAAGCTGAAACCCATAAGACCTTAACACAACCATCATGACGAATCTTTTCTCACATAACCAAGATAACATTTTGAATCAGTACTGGGTACAATCAGAAGTGAACCTGAACCAACCACCAGATACTCATATTGCACAAACTATCATAGATTTTATCAAGATTTCCTTTTCACAACATAATCTTTCCACGAGCTTAAATTATAAAAATATGATCTTTAGACATCGATTCCTCATCAAGGGAGAATCAAAATTATCTAACCCAAAGAAGGAAATAATTAAGTAAACACCCAACAAACGACACACTTCAAAATGCATAACCTCTAACAATACTCTTAGATAATTGTAACTCTTCATAGTAGCTCTTATATAAGTTCTCATAAGAAAGGTCGTGTGTGTAGAATTACTGGTATACTTCGACTATCCCAAACAACACCAAATCTATCATAACTGAAACAACCAAGTCTGTCCAATGATCCTACCCTATCAAGAGGACATAAGAGGATCGGTACATCCGATCCACCACTAGGGATTCCCATAGATATAGAAACACACGCGTGAGCATATACAACAAATTATACTCCAAATCATGTCTGAAATGAAGTAGGCGGGTCATATAAGAATGTACGGAACCAAAATTGAATAACACAATATACTCCCTCCAAAGCGCCCATATCAAACGTTTCCATTCATATGACTCCATCTCTTTGATTTTTAGCCACCCACAATCAACCAGATCCCCATCACAATATTACAAGTACTCGATTCATCAAACCCCAAATACTTTTCATAGTACTCCATTGAAGCCAACACTCTTAATACCAACAAACATCATAATTGCACCAGCCATTTACCTTACTCTCAAACTGTCACTAGTATCAAGGTCTTCTTAGCAGACACATTGTAGGCTCAATTTTTTTTTTTGAACTATGACTCTCTCTCTTTTCATTTAACCATTGCATGACAAATACGGGTCACACCCAAGACTGATAATACCAATTCCACATCTAAAAGTACTTTACCATCGAGATACAACAATTGAATCACACTCAATGTCAACTTCACCCAACCTTTCAAATACCAAGTTTCAACTACCATTCAAATCATCATATACCTTATGCCAGAACTTAGAGAGATTGTTGGGTCACCCTAATAATTTTGTATACTATGAATATATAACCTTTATTTACCATATGTAATGCACCAGAGTGTAGTCCCATCAATAGAATAGTATCAATCTAACTCGAGATCATTAATAATTATGTAGAACTGTATCCCATCATGTAGTGCATCCATAAGTCATCTGCCATTATTTGAACAATCTAATCTCACATAAATACACATAATCTTCCATATATCACAGTCAGTGTTGACACCCAATTTTGGCCCTCCACAATTTAATTAATTTTCAAGCTTCTTAAATTTCGAACAAATTGAAGTAATTATTTTGGGAAAATTCAAAATTATTTTCGAAATTAATTTCAAGGCGATTTTCCATTTTTTCTATAAAATATATCTCTATATACTCAAAATATATAGATTTATATAATTTTCAGTTTTTGAAAAATTATTTAGGAAATCGTTTTACTAAAATGGAGTTTTAACTAAGTTAGCATTTTTATTTCTTCAAAAAATCAATTAGATTACGTAACTACTCTTCTTTATTCTTTATTTATTTATTTTTTAGATTTTTATGTCAAGATGATTATTTTATATTGTCGAAATTAAGAAGAAGCTTAATAATTAATTGGATACATAACTTATTTTCGTACCAAGGGACTAGGCCATCTCTTTGCCTTTAAACTCTTTCAAAATCAATTTCAATGACCCATTTTCAGCCCAAAACAATTATACCCAACCCAGCCCAATTCCTTTTATGCCAAAACATACCCAATTCTCAACTCAAATAGTGGCCCCACCATACAATTCCTACAGATTCAATAGCCGACCCAATTCTTCCATACGATATACGCGACAATACGTGCGTGATTACACCTTCACGCATTTCTTCTTCCTTCAACCAGTACACCCAAATCACAATGCGACCAGACGCAAACCCATCAACCAAATCGACAGGTCGCGCGTCCTCTTTCCCTCTTTCTTATCTCTCCGTACCAGGCCGTTTCGAGAATCAGCCAAGTGTCAAAATCTCACACCTCCTTCGTCCTTTTCCCTAAATCAGACGTCCCCATTCAAATTTCCTTAAGAACTCGTTTGAATCATACTGGAATGGTACGATTCCAGCTCACCCGAGTCTTATCCACTCAGAATTTTGATTTTTTTTGGGATTCCCACATCGATTTCCATCTTCAAATTCCTCCTAGAAGTTTATCTAGATAAACTCCTTTCCTCTTACTGTTCAAAGGGGGAGTTTTTTGGAGGCGAAGAAAAGAGCACCCCGCTAAGTTTCTGGGAGTTCTTATTTTCGTCACTGAAATTCAGTTGATTCGTGGCTATTTTGAGTCGGAGTGGTGGTGGAGTTCGTCACGTTCAGACTCGAGTTCCAGTCGCTGCCCAGAGCCAGGTAACTCTTTCCTTTCCTTTTCTATTTAGTTTAATTTTAGTCTATGTTGCTATATTATGTGTTAGAGCCGATTTAAGACTAGTTATGTTTCCTAATATTTACATGTTGATGAATACTTTTTCCGCTGAATGCCTAAGTATTTGTGATTTTACAAGTATTTTAGCAATGTTCTTTTATTCGTTGTGTGTTGTTTGAGTTTCCGATCATAACTTCTGGAGAAATTTACTGCTTGTTTATAAACTAGGTTGAGTCATGAGGTTCAATGTAGGTTATTGGTGTTGCTGAACTAAGTCTAATTTCTCTTCTTATATTTTTCTTTTTTCATAAAAATGTGAACCCCTGCTTTCTTCGTTTTACATTCAGTTCCTTTTTTCACAATATGGGTATCTTGCTTGCTTCTTATGTTAAGGATTTTATTTTTTCGGAAACCATGAGTTGATCCTAGGTTTAGTTGAGCTCTAGATGAAGTTGAATTTAAATTCAACTTCTCTTTGGTTGCTCCTAAATCTTTTAGATCCTCATGTCACTCCTTTGAGCTATAGATCCTAAATTGTGTACATTTGCTTGGCTTGGAATTCATCCTATATGATGATTATTAGTTTAAATATTGGATGTCATATGTGTGTTGTTCTATTTGGAAGCTCATATGTCATGTATTACTTTACTAGTCGTGATCTTTTGTTGATTTGCTCAATTTCTGAAATGGTAGAGCATGTTTGCCTTACAATGATTTTTTCCAAGTACAGTTTTTTGAAGGTTTGTTATGCTTAGTTTACCTAGAGTTAGTATGGATAAATTATGCATCTAAGTGATATGATATATGTTAGTACTTTGTTAATTTAGCTCATTGTTTACTCTTTGTTAAAATCAATCAAAGTGTGGTAATTTTGTGAGTTAGAGATGAGTAATTTATAGCTAGCAATGTGCTGATTGAAACTTGAAACTGTGAGCTGATTAATTAGACTTAAGGCTATAAAATCAAGTATTTTATTTTTTCTCTTCTTTAGCATTTTCTCCTATCTTTGTGTTTTGCTCTTATTAGTTTTTATTTTTGGGTCACACTAGATAAAGATAAGAAGTGGTCTGCTTGTTTTAAGTTTAGTTTTGCATGTTTCAATGTAGACTACAATACTATAATCTTGTTTAAATTCACATATAGCCTCTCTGCATGTATAATTTATTTCTAAATTCCTTCATTTCTCAAAATAGTTTTCTTTGTCTTGTGTTTTGCTTAAGAAAGTTGATGTGTTGCTTAGTATTGAATGCTTTGGTTTTATGTTCTCTGTAATGATCCCTTATTTTTTCGCCTACAGATGACTTGTTCATTGACTTAGATTTTCTTTTTTTTTTAAAAAAGAAAAGAAATCTGTCCAGTTTACCATACTACTTAGGTTCTAAAAGCTGTGACTAATTAATGATCATGTATTTCCGGTTTGGTTAGTTTGACAATAATTTTTATTCGTTATGTTTTTCTTTGGAGTTCATATATACTAGCTAATTCCTTTTTCTTATTATGCATGAACACTCTCTCCGAATTGAGTTCAATGGACTCCCCTCTCTTGCATTTTCCTCTTCTTCGAGTCGACATCATCAAATTCGTGAAAGGGAAGCTAATATTAGTGGGATAAAATCCAAACCGGTGGCAGCAACATATTAGCAGGATTACAGCAGTAGCCTAATGGCTAAGAAATTGAAAATTGGACTTAAAATAAGTCCAATTTGAACAAGTAGCAGCAGCAGTCCCCAAACGGCTGAAAATTTGAATCTTTTGAACTTAAAAAGTTCAGTGCAATGACCAGCAGCAGCTGCTGCCTCAAAAGGCAAAAAAAAAATGGCAGCAGCAACATCAACCAGAAGGGCTGGGACTGGGGGCTGAAATAAAATTTCAGCAGCCCCCCCTTGTTTTCTTATTCCCTTATTTTGCCTTGTCATTGCTATATTTTCTTTACTCTATTTGATTGTGAAAGTTAACAACTTTAAGATTCTCTTCTTAACTTCGATGAATCCTTGGGAGGTTCTTTTTAATGATTCTTTTATTTCTTTATTTATTTATTTTCAAATTTTTCAAAAATCATTTTAAGTTGCCTAATTTAAGCTTATGAAATGACTTGAAAACCTTTTATGTTCTTTCATAGTTATTGAAAAGTTTTGAATCCATGTTTATGAGTTTGAACTAACTATTTAGTTCAAATTTTTGAATAGGATAAAATTGTTAAGTTTCTTAAAATATTTTAGTTGTCTTTTAATTTAACTTAACACTTTGTATGAATGACTTAAGGATCTTTAATATCCTTTAATAGTTGTTAAACAAGGTCCTTTAATCTATGTTTATAAGTTTGAATTAATCGTATGGTTCAAAACATGACAACGGATAAGGTTTAAGTTAGAATTTTTCTTGAGATTTTTTTTAGAAATATCAAAAGATTTTATTCAAGTTTCAAACAAGATTTTTTATAAATAACCCCTTTTTACAAAGTTAGCCATATTTTTAAATCCGTCGGTCAACCGCATGTTAAGCGGATTCTCTAAGATGCCTAAACCCTTCCTTAAAGAATTATTTGAACCCTTACCCGACTCTGGTTTTATTTAAATTGTTTCTTTCAAAAAATCCTTTTTAAATGAAGGAAAAATTAAGTGGCGACTTCCAAATTATAATAATTATTTCCAAAAACTCAACAAAATTGCCAAAGTTGCGAAACTGGTCTCGAAACCTTAGTTTTTGAAATCGGGTCGTAACAGTCAGTCGCCTAGACCAACCCTAATCTTCATAAAAGTCATTGATAAACCCTTTGTAAGTCTGTACCGAATCAGTGAACCTTGCATAATCATTTAAAAACTCAAAGGCGAAAAACCCTACTACATTCAACTTTGAACCAAAGGTCCATACGAGATGTCTTATTCGTTTACCTTTTTTTTCATGACACAAAAATTCTGAATATATTAAACTCTTCAATACACCAAACTCTTGTTCCTTTTGCTGACTTGCTTACCAATCTTATTCTTTGACCAACAATCCTTGATATTTTACCTTTTACTTTAAGCCAAAACTTTAAGAGAAGTACTTTCTAAGGCTCTTCAACAAGCAAAAGTAACAAACTCTACGACCCAAACCCTGCACATGTTCTTCCAAATGCTCAATACCCGATGCGATCAATCAATTCTTACCTTACTAACTCATATCTTGACAAAACATACTACCATGAACGTAAACTTGCAATGAAGCACTTGAATTCTGATTCCAACTGTGCCAGTTATCAAACTGCGTCTCTCGAACGGTTTTTAAATTAGTTTTTGTGTAATTATAAAAACTGCGTTTATATATATATATAATTAAATTTAAAATCTATCTATATATCTATCTATATATAATAGGAGAAGAAAAAGTGTACATGTGTCAGCACCACAAAAATAAGGAATAAATTTTACATTAAAAAAAAGAAGAAAAAGAATAAAATATGTTTTACATTAAAAAAGAAAGATTGAAATTAAATAAAAAGGAAATAAAAAGAGATTGAGTAGCAGTTTTTTTTAAAAAAGAATCAGAGAAACTAACTGGAGCATCACGTTTCATCATTTTAATTATATTTTTTAAAGAAAATAATATA